>MU857669.1:0-147307 GCA_033296725.1 Corynascus novoguineensis
GCCCGTTGGCGCGGTGGCTGGGATACGCCACAGTTGCCACAGCTTATTCAACAGGAACACGCCTCTCTGACCATTTAAATCGAGCCCGTTGGTAGCAAAATCAAGATTCAAGATGGTTCATATCGTTTGGTGCCAATGTCATCGTTCGGGGAAACATCGCGAAAGTGCTAGAACTTATAACGTTAGAGTGAAACGATTAAATCATTTGTCCTCCCACACCCTTGCTGCGGCACGCTATGAAAAAAGAAAAAGAAAGGGAAATAGAGACAAAGATCAGTTGAAAGACAATCAGAGGGTTGAAAGGCGGAACAATACTACTGTCCCAACTAGAGATTCGAATTCCTATCTGAAAAGTTGAAGATCAAAACGCGACCAGAAAGACAACCAATTGACACAGTCGTTCCAATAATTTCTGAAGATAACGGCCGATACTCAGGCGGCAGCAACAGTAGGTTCTCTCCTTGATATGTGATCCAAGTATTGTCGCCGTTTAGGCCATATCCAACAGGTTTTGGCAACAAATGATCTACGATATGCACATCAAATGTGTCACGCCTCGTGTGTAGAAGGTCAGAGTTAAATTCGCGAAATCGTAAATCGTTAATATAGTGACCAAGCTCGAGTGTTGACACGCACTGGCCGGTCGCCGGATCCCAGATCTTGACAGTCTTGTCGTATGACGCCGACGCCAGCCGGCTCGCATCGTGCGACCAGGCCACGGATCTGACCCCGTAGTTATGACCCCTGAGCGTTGATGTGCACTGCCCGGTCGCCGGATCCCAGATTTTGACTGTCATGTCCTTTGACGCCGACGCCAGCTGAGTGGCATCGTGCGACCAGGCCACCGACCAGACCGAGTCGCTATGGCCCTCGAGCGTTTGTAGGCATGCGCTCCAACTGTCTGCCATAAGCGGTTTTCGTATGATCCATCTGGGCTCCTCATTCTCGAATTGCTTCCTTGTTATGCTACGGGCAGGGCTGAATATAAGTGCCGAAGTGTATACCTGAAGAGGGCTGTTCTCGATTGCCCACTTATGGTAGAGGCTAAACCGACAAGCATCTTGAACGCGTTTGATGAAGGGTGGTGCTTCCTCTCTTGCCTATAGAACGTTAGGGTAGCTTTTGCATCCCGCCAGCAGAAGCTAAACTTAAACAATCTTTTAAAGATTGATGTCAAAGCTAATCCTTTCGGCCTGTCTTTCGAGCGGCTCAGAGCCTCGAGCTAGTAGAATGTCAGCTTAGCTCTTATATCGCGCCGCCAAAAGGCTAACCTTTAGTAGTCTCTCAAGCCCTAACATCGAAGCCATTCCTTCTGACATACATCTAAGGAGGCTCATGGCCTCAAGCCAGTAGAGAAACTTCTCGTGTAGAAAGTTATCAATGGATCCTCTATCCTAGAGGTCCTCGGTCGAATTCTTATTGGGGTCATAATCACGTAGATGGTCAACCCAGTATACGCACGAATATCGTATTGCGGCTAGCGGATCTGGATTAGGTAGTGTGACTTCTTCGATAGAGCATCCAGAAGCACCAAGGTTATAAATATCCCGCCGTAATGTGCCCTGCATTGCTCGAAGCGATCGTAAGAAGATGGTATAGTGTATATCTTCAATGCCTGACGTGAAGATCTTAGCACGTGCCTGTTTGAGCAAGAAGTCCTTGGCAGACTGATAGACGAAAGATATCGTATGTTCGCGTAGAGTTAGGAAAGAGCCGTAAAGCCCTACAATTTCGGCTAGAGCTTCGTGATTGCTTGAGAATCCGTCAAGCGTATCGACAAGAGTCGCTAGTTCGTCTAATGTGATAGGCCGGTATACGGCTACTATAATGGCAAGGATCTCTTTACAAAGCGCAAGATCTTTGGCGTCTTCGAGTTTGGCAATCTGGTCCATCATCCGTCTATAAAGTTCATTGAGTCCAGGCGGAAATTCTGCCAACTTCTTTTGCGTTTTCCAACCTGGCGTTTTAACGAGTTCCTGACAGACCAAGGCCACCTAGAGGAAGGTACCATATACGTTTGCCGACAAGTAGTGCTGGACAGCATTACGGGTAGCATTGTCGTATTTATTTCGCTTTGCCAACCTATCTACCTTAGACCGGATATATATAGTAACAGCTACGGAGACTGACTCTTCGTTCAGCTCAAGCGAGAGTCTAACTTTCTGCGCCGTGGTGTCAAGATCCTTTTCGATACTCGGCCAGTTTCGACTAGATACAATCCACTTGACGCCCGGGTATGCCGACGAGGTCTAGACGACAAGTTTAAGTAGCAGGTCTAGACCTTCAATACACTCATCGAGTACGTCGATGACCAGGCGTATAGGGGGAAGGCTTGGGTCTTGTAGAATGTCGGTGAAGATACCTGACAAGGCAACCCATGTATTCACGTCCCTAAAGAGTGGCTTCCCTACGCTATCGTACTTTCTTTGTATATACGAGATAAGGGATGGCCGTTTGTCTACGAGAAGGTAGATCAGACCACGTAAAACAGCCGTAGCGTTATTGATTTTCGCGTCCGTGGCCTGGCAGAAGAAGAATGAGAGAAGACTAGAGTCATAGGTGTATTCCAACTCGTCGATGAGACCGTAGAGCAACATGGTCTTGCCTTTGCCAGGATCGCCCTTGATCTAGAGCAGCCGGCTCTGTGCATCGTTGCGCCATCGTTGGAAATCGTTGTTGTCGAGGACCCAACGATACGAGTCCACAAGCAAGCCTCCCTTGTCCTGTTCGATACGTGTTTTGTCTTGTCGCGGATCGGTCGCACGTAGATCTCGTAGGTAGTCACGATTCTCTCTTTCCACTCCAATCGAGCCTTAACATGAGGTTACGTTAGCGGGATCGCTCGGCTCGCGGCCGTGCGGCAGCCTTACCCGGTGGCAGGTGGATCTCCGCGTGGATCTCCCCATGATTCTCGGTCACCTGAAGACCATGATTCACGAGTGCGAGAGACGTGGCCTGCGTTTGCATCATCGCTAGTGCTCGAGTTGATAATCCGTACACCTACGCTGTTGTAGAACAGCCAGCTTTCGGTAAGTTGATCGCAGTGACGAAGGTTATGTGATTTGACGATTGGTACCCAACAGCCGCATGCTGCAAGGGATTGCAGATTCAGCCCTAGGGGGATGGGAGGAAAGGAGGGACCAATCAAAGCCACAGTGCGGCTTGATTGAGAGCGGAGAGGTGTATCCGTACAAGCCCCTCCTGCCAAGCCCTGGAGCATCCGACATTTACACGGAATCATCAGGTCTTTGTCACATGCTTTCTATTAAACAGTTTCGCGAGTCGTCCCTTTCTTAACAGCAGATTCCACTTGATAGAGTAATGGATGTATGTGGGCGGAGATTCTGTAAATGGCAGATTGGGCCCCAGCCGGCCAGCTGGAGCAGTGGGAGTGTCCTGGCCTGCGCCTCTGAAGGTCAATTCGCGTGGGGTGAGCTGGTGTTAGGCCCTTTCAAATAGAGCCAGAGTAGAGTCTGATAACCGACATCATCTTCGTTGTACGTGTACCGCTAGCTTGTATCAAGATCCAGGTTAATCATGATGGCAGCTCCTCGAGAAGCACACTAACCGAGATGGTCATGTCAGTAATCTGGAACACGCGCGCCGCGTGTTTTCACCCAAGAACAGCCGTCTGTGTGGCCATCAGTTTTAATCCACACTTAAACCCCGCGAAAACCGCCTGATCCTATCACGGTTTGCTAGTTCGTGCGGGAAACCATCTTCAATCATCTTCAACACCAGGCTTTGTTGTATGGAAAATTCAAGAGCATCAAGGTTAGGAATGGCCCGTCGCAATGTTTCCTGCATATCTCGAAGCGATCGTGAGAAGATGCCACGGTGTATCGTCAAGCGTATCGACGAGATCCGCTAATCCAGCTGAAGTGATAGGCCAGTCTACGACTAAGCCAGTGGTGAGCATGTCTCTGCAAAGCATAGTGTCTTCGATGACTTCAAATTTGGCGATCCGGTCTGTCATCCGTCTACAGAGTGTATCGAGTCCAGGCGGAAACTTCCCCAGATTTCTTTTGCGCTTTCTAAGTTAGCGTTCTGGCAAATTATTGGCGAACCAAGCCACCCAGAGAGGAAGGTACTGGGTGTGTTCGCTGACAACTGAAGCAGTGGCAGTCCCAGCCGGCGCTTCTGAGACTGCCCGAGGGCTACGAAATAAGGGTTAGGGTCTTATTGGCCGGATGAGTCGAATCGGCCAAGCGAGCGACATGCTGATAAAAGTTAACCCCACCACCCCCGCCATCACGGTCGAGAGCTCCAAGTAGGGCAGGCGTCTCGTCGCTTCGTCCAGTTTATCAACCGTCGCAAACATCGCATAACGCCGGCTTGTGTGAGAAATGGACAAGGCACAAGATGCGCTGCTACGGCGGCCCCTCTACCTCTTTGACTTGCCCCAAGACATTCTCGATTCGCTCGCCCCAAAACCAGACGCGGGACTGCCTGCGCTCGACGAAGAAGATGGGCCGACTAACACGACCCCCTCGGGAGAGCCGATCACCGGCCCAGTTGGCACCGAGAACGTCCTCGGATCCCAAGCCTGTTCACTCTGTGGCATGGCCTTTGCCACCGTCCAGGAGCAGAGGGAACACCTCAAAACCGACCTCCACTATTACAACCTCAAACAGAAGATGAACGGTCTCAAGCCTGTTTCGGAGGCCGAATTTGAGAAGCTTGTGGAAGAAAACGATGTAAGCATATCTGGTTCCGACACATCGGATAATGAAGATGAGGAGGATGAGCCATCACGCAAGGAGTCGACGCTTTCGGCCTTGCTAAAGAAACAAGCATCACTGGCGGAGAAGCGCAATCCAGACGACAGAGACCAAGATGAGGAGCCAAGGGCAAGAAGGAGGGGCACAGGGAAGCCGCCACTGTTGTGGTTCACTTCACCAAAGCTGCCCGAACATCATTACTTTGGGATATACCGAGCAATGTTTACGGCCGAGGAATTGGACAAGGAGGATGCCATCATTGAGGCAATCAAACAAAGACAACTGCCGCCAATATCCATGCCCAAAGCCGCCAAGGATGGGATAACTGTCCCCCCCGCCTACAATGGCAGACACATTTTCCTTTGTATGATGGGAGGCGGCCACTTTGCCGCCATGGTAGTCTGCTTGGCTCCAAAACAGAGCAAGCACGGCTCTACCGGGCCGCCCAACAGGGAGGCTGTCGTGCTGGCCCACAAGACCTTCCACCGGTACACGACGCGACGGAAGCAGGGTGGTTCGCAATCTGCCAACGACAACGCCAAAGGGGCAGCCCACTCGGCCGGCGCCTCGCTCCGTCGGTACAACGAGCAGGCGCTCGTGGAAGACGTCCGGGAGCTCCTCAGCGACTGGAAAGCTCTGATTGACACTTCGGATCTGCTTTTCATACGAGCAACGGGGTCGACAAATCGACGAACCTTGTTCGGACCGTACGACGGCCAGGTTCTGCGCCCCAATGATTCTCGCATCCGGGGGTTTCCCTTCAGCACGCGGAGAGCGACGCAAAACGAGCTCATGCGTGCCTTCATCGAGCTTACACGTCTCAAATTGAGGGAGATCCAGCCTGAAGCACCAACCCCCGGTCCTGCGGACGAAACAGCCAAGGGCTCTAAACCAAAGGCCGACTCGAAACCCGCGGCTCCAAAGCTCAGCGAGGAAGAAGAAGCCGCCATTTTCCACACCACGCAGATTCAAGCCATGATTCGCCGCTCCAAGCTCCCCGCCCTCCTTTCGTACCTCACCACTAACAACCTTCCGCCCGACTTCCGCTTCCAGCCCGCCGACTCGCAGCAGAATCACCACGCTCCCACTCCCCTGCACCTCGCCGCCGCGCAGAACTCGGCGCCACTGGTCGGCGGCCTGTTCGCGCGCGCTGGGGCCGACCCGACGATCCTCAGCCCCGAGGGCAAGACGCCGTTTGATTTGGCCGGTGACCGGGCGACGCGCGACGCGTTCCGGGTTGCCCGCGCCGAGCTAGGCGAGGCCGCGTGGGATTGGGACAAAGCACGGGTACCGGCGCCACTCCGGCGGGAGGAAGCGGAGCAGCGCGCCGAGCGGGAGCGGCAAACGGCCGAGCGGGAGGAGGCGCTCCGGCGGGCAGCCGAGGAGGAGCGGCTGCGGGTCGAGGGGCCAAGGGTCGACGCGGACCGCAATGCGAACAGTAAGAAGAAGAGCGGGAAGACGTTGTTGGGCGGCGGTGGCCCACCCAAGACGGCAGAGGAGAGGAGGGCCGAGGAGGCTCGGGGGTTGACACCCGAACAAAGGATGCGGCTCGAGCGAGAGCGCAGAGCCAGGGCGGCGGAGGAGAGGATCAAGCGGATGCAAGGGGGTGGGTGAGTTTCGGAAAGTTAGTGATCCTGTTTGGTTACCTTCGGTAAATGGAATAGAGTGGTGCTCACTAAGCGATGTTGAAATCGAGAGCGGGTTACCTACTGTAGCTAGCACGGTGGGAATATCTAATATACTAGATACTTACCTACCAGGTGATACCTTGCTGAGGAAGCGGGCATACGGCGTGAATAAACCCTACTTTGCGGTGCTTTAGGCATTGCCACTCAGAGGTCTCGTTGAGGAAGTTGGGAGCACATCTAGTCCCTGGCCCAGCAGCCAGTGAGTTTCTGGCACCTTGTCGATCTGTCACTTGGGTCTGGAGATATGCAACTAGATGCACGTGGCTATGTAGAACACACGGTTGGATACGTGCAATTATAGTGCCTTTTTATTACTGTGATCAGTGCGATGGAACTTCCTTAACCTCGGTCCATCATCTTTAAGCGTACGGAAGGTAGACTCTGCTTGTGCTGACTACCTCAACCTCACCTCCACGAATCGTCAGACCAGCTGTGCTCGGTTAATCTCCTCAGTCTATCCTACAGGGTGATTATAATATTATAATCAGGATCCTTTCGGCCGTCATAACCTTCGATGGGGCTGGACGTCCCGGAGACGGATCCCTTACCCAGGACGGCGATGACGACCCCTGACGGCGGCGGACGGCATCTCGGCGGAACCTGCTTAAAACCAAAATAGGCCATTTATTGGGGAATTTCATATATCGGCTCGTTTTTGTAGTTATTGTGCCTTTTAGGGCTGTCACCAGTGACTTTACCTCATGTAATGATATGCGTATGTGTGTAAGCTCGAGTCCAAAGCGTCACTTACCGAAGACTGTCAGGTAAGGTTGAAAACGCAGGGCGTCCACTGTCAACCTAGACATGGCAACTCACAAATATACGCTACGCTGCACGTACCGGATAGTGTATATGCAACGGATGGCCGGTATGTGGCACGCTCCGGGGGGGAGGGGGGAAAACAAGATCTGCGGATTTCGTGTTTCCCTGCGCATTCGGCCTGGAAACCCCAAGCACGATCTTGTTTCTGCACCAAGTGACGATGGATCGTTGCGGATCGGCTGCTTGCCTTGAGTACATCTCTTTGAAAGTCCACACTGTGTGCCGTATCTGCGTCATTGAGGAGCGTTCGTCATCTCGCAGAAGTGCCACCAAGGAATCGCTCCTCAGGAGTATCATGCAACAAACAGAATACGGACAGTCATCCTGGAGTGCTACAAAAAGCCATTTTCTAGCATGGCCAAATAGAGCCCACTCTTATAAATGAGAAACGTGCTGGAACTTGTGGCAGTCTAAAGCCAGTAGTGTAGAGTCGTCGCCGCATCTCAGACACGGTGGTGCCCTTAGCCATCGAGATTTGGCCGAGTGCTTGAACGCTTCGTCTGCTTCCTTTATTGCGGACTTGTTTTGGGTAGTGATTAGACTCGCCAGCTGCCGGGGATACATCTTTCCAGCAGCTATGTACACTACATCGTACGATCCACCATCCGGTCAAGCCGGTCTCGTGGACGAGCAAGTTGGACGTGCTCCTGAAGTGCCGGGACTCGGAGTTATTATCCCTGAGAAGAAGGAGATACACAGCCACGATGTCGGCACATCAGGTAGCGGACTCCGTCCACTCGAGGAGAGAGCCCGGGGAGGTGGAGGCCAAGGCATCCGACAGCGTGTGCAGGTTTTTGTCGCAGCATCATGAGGATACGAGCTTTTGGTGAGATGGGGCTAAGCAAGCCGAAACCCGGCGCTACACCATACTGGGGCAGTCGTCCACCGGGCGGTTGCATCAGCTGTTCGGCAAGGGGCAACGTGCCCCTGAGTTTGACCGTTCTGGGCGTCGCATTGCTGCCAAGCGAGTGGTCTGTGGAGTTGCTTTTCCGGTTCCCGAGTGCTCCGCGGCGGCGACGGTGGCGTGTGTTCTCGGTGTGTACAGAGACTATCGAACGCGCTAGCGCAGCCCCTTGGTCGCATCAGGGCGCTGGATCGGCCCCCATCACGAAATGTAACGGCCAAAGACGGTGCCAAGCGACTACGGTCGCATTGGACTCCTTTTCGTTGCCTGCGAAGAGTCGGATTCGGTTGGGAACAATATGAGCGCCAGAATGTGAGACCTGCCGATGAAAAAGCGGCTATTTGTGCCTTTATTTCTCTTTTCTTCTCTGTTTTTTTCTGTTCTTCTTTTCTCGGCGCTTGTAATATTGTGTGGACGCGAGCGATGCGCGCAAAATTGGAACGGGCGGCAGAGGCGGCGGCTGCCGTTAAAGAAAGGCTGAAAGAAGCTCCGCTGATCAGCTCGGGTGTCCGATCTGACAGGCGCGAATCGCTCGCTCGTCGCTTGCCAGCGGTGCCAAGCCTCGTGCGTAGCGGGTCCATTCCGACCATCCAAGAATTCCCCGCTGGTCGATCTCGAGCGTTCCAGGTCTGCCAGTGCCGCCAGGGGCACAAAGCCAAAGTGGAGCCAAAATGGTAGTTGAATGTGGGTCATTCTCTGTTTGGCGTGTCTGGTTTGACTCTGATGAAAGCGTATAACTACCACGAATTTGTGCACATTTAGAAAGTTGGTATTCAGATGGTCAAGAATTGTCGGGTTTGAGCATCTGAGAAATTGCAAATCTTAGACATGCAGAAGTAAAAATAGAGGACATAATATTCCATACTCTAGAACCAATACACTACCGAGGAAGGTCTTAGTTGTGATTTACGTGCATAGTGCACAAGGCTGCCTGCTTCAAAATTCTTGGGTTTTGACACAAGTTCTTACACAACTTTTTGAGTCTCTTTACTATGACGAATCCACCCACTCTGATCCTCAGCCTGACTGATATGGAAGCTGTCGCTGCCATTGCCAGAAATGGAAGTCACTACAAGCTCTCGTAGTAACCCACCTTTTGCGGGTAGTCCACCACAAGAGTAGAACGCCAAGCTTCTCCCATCGAGCGCCGACACACCTGAAACACGAAACCCCCAAGCGCCGGGGCGACAAAGAGTTTTTGAAACACGGCACTCAATCGAGAGAGCAGCCGCTGGCTGCAACCCGGAACCCGGAAACAGACGTCTGGATTTGTCGAAAGGTGCAGTCGAAGAGCTTTTCAGCTACATTTCCCTTTACCAAGCGCTGCTAATTTCCGGGTTTTAATTTTTTTTTTATTTTTTTATTAATTTTTGTGGTTCCAGCGCAGGCACACAGAGCATCCATCGGTTAAACATGTGGATTTTAATATCCGTTCTTTCGATTACCAAGAACGCTACACTACTGTGTATGTATGGAAAAGAAAAATGTCATGCCACTTTGTGAATCGATGACTAATAAGGTCGCTTCCCGGTTCGAGAAGTTCGCTTCGAGGGTTTTACCAAGTACTTGCTGGGAATGGCTTCCTTTCCCTACTCTGCGGGGTAGCCCTGCACTACGCTACTGCAGGTGGCAAGCTGGGATGCGTTAGGGGCTCGGCTTGGCATCGGACATCCAGGAACCACGCGAGATCCAGGAACAAGCATTCTGGCGGACGGCTCTCGGCAGCGATCGTTGCTTGCGCAAACACAGCAGAAGAGAAGAGTAAAGCCGGAGCTGAACACTACACCACCTACACCCAGTGTACGAAACACGATACGCTAGTGTAGGGTGATAGCGTAGTGGTCGGCGTGGCTGAGCAGACCCGTCATTCGTTTCAAAGCAAAACCGCCCGATCAACACAAGGGCCCGAGCAAGAGTCTGGATCTCAATACAGGATACAGTATACTGTATGCACATGCACGCACATTGCACACTACCTACTTGGCAATATCAGTATGATTGCTGAGTTACTTCGGCCGTCCATGGCCACGGATGGGCCATCTCATCAGGGTCGAACTATCCGATGACAAGGACATTCAATTCAGGCCGTTATTTCCAGCTGAAATGACCATTCACCTCTCAAGAAGGCCTGCCTAAAAGGCTATTGCGCCAAGACAACAACACCCTTGGAGTTTGGCGTCAAGCGTGTAACCGATTGGCCATTTGCTGGTCAGGCCTCGACTGGGCCAGATCTCGAGCGTACCCCTGACGGGGATCCTTGCCCATCGACCCTTGTCAGCCAACCATGCAAATGCTTGCCGCTAGCAAGAGCCGCTAGCTGGAGCCGCGCGCCATCGAATCAGGAATTCCCCATCTCGGGTGCATTCAACGTCAACCGGGTCCCTCACTGTCCGTCAAGGTGGTATTGCCGCGAGAGGACCCGTGCAAAACCACGCCTGCCAGGTGAAAGGGACCTTGACAACCAGTCCCTTGCCCGACTGTGCCAGACATGCCACCGTGCCATTGTCCAGCTGTCCCCTTGCGCCTACGCCCGTCGACTAACACGGCTCTTCATTGGCCTCCAGTGACCCCTGAGGGCTTTTGTCTCTCTTGAGAGGCGTGTGGGCTTGGAGATAAACGTCGGAGAGAAACATCGTCACATCCTTGACTCCCTGAACCATCCCCTGTCTCTCTGGGTATCCCTGGCCACCGGCCACGGTCCCCGTTCTATGTTCGGCTTTCACCATGTCGAGTGACCTGCATGGGTGCAATGCCATGTCTCTTCAGCGGGCTTGTACTGTGTATGCCCAGCCCGCGTTATTGCTGTGTCTATATCAACAACTGCGAGTGTCTCCTTCTCTTTCTCTCTCTCTCTCTCTCTCTCTCGCCTGTCTTGTTTACTCTGTCATCAACCTTGCTGTTCTTCTTTCTTCTCCTTCTTGTGCGGCCAACAGAGGCAAAGTCATTCGTTTTCTTTGCCTCATCCTCTTCTTCCCAGTTCATTGTTCGTACTCTCGTTGGCAAAACACCACAGCCCCATCAGGCCATTCTTACTTGAAGCAACGTAGCCCAGCTTATCGTTTCTCTTGGCATCAAAGTTGAGAGGCAACAATATTTCGATATGAAGACATTCATTCCAGTTTTGGCCCTCGCCGCTGGCGTGTCGGCAACTGTAAGTTCTGGTACCGCCTACAATCTCGGTGGCCCGTTCTGGGGTGACTAACAAATACGGCCTTATACAGTTCATCAAGGCTCCTCCCTTCACCTGCCCGGCCAACACCGACAACCAATGTACCGACAAGCAGAAGCCCGGCTTTAGCTGGGACGACCTGGACTTCGGTGACTTCTTTGACTACGGTGACTTCACATTCCGTGGCTGGAAGTGCGAGGATGGAGGCGAGAAGAGAGGCCGCTTTGGTCCTCGTACCTTCAAGAAGGTCATTGGCGGTACATGCCACTCGGAGAAGAGCAAGTCGCCCTCGTTCGGCTGCGGCCCCAAGGTCGACAAGTTCTCCCTAGGCTCCATCCATGTCAAGCCCGAGTTCGACTGCGACCTCGAGTTCCACTATGACATGCCCGACGGATCGCTCTGCAAGCATCGCAGCCGCTGCAGCAAGTCCGGTACCACCGTCCGTAACACCCAGTGCGGTGGTGCCAAAAACGTCACCATCGTCTTCCCCCCGCAGCTCAACCTGCCCAAGCCCAGCTGCAGCATCCAAGTGCCCACCATCTCCTTTGACTGCAGCACTGCTTCCAGCACGCAGCCTCCCAAGACCAAGACGATCGAGATTCCCGCCACCTCCTCTCCTCCTGCTGAGGCCACCACTACCTCCGAGGTCGAGGCGTCGTCTACCACTTCCGCCGAGTCCAGCACCTCGTCTGATGAGTCTAGCAACCCCCCCGCTGAGACCAGCTCCGACGTTGTTCCGGGAAGCAGCACCACCGACACTCCCCCCGAGGCCACCAGCACCACCAGTGTTTCGCCCGGCCAGGAGACCAGCGAGAGCAGCGTCGACGTGCCCCCTCCCGTGACCAAGACCATCACGACCAGCTTCGACAGCACGTCAACCATCTTCACCACTTCCACCCAGACCATCATCTCGTGCCCGCCTGAGAAGTCCGAAGAATGCCCGGGTAACTCGGTCGTTACCACTGTCGTCACCATTCCCGTCTCGACCACCGTTTGCCCCATCACGGAGACCCGGACGACCGTCGAGAACCCCTCGACTGCGACCGACGCTTCCCCGTCGGACTCCCCCTCGGATGGCCCGTCTGGCACCTCGACCGTCGCGCCTGGTAGTGGCAGCAGCAGCAGCGCCGTCAGCTCTGTCTCGCCTGTCGAGACCCTCCCCTGCCCTGCCATCGTCCCGTCTTGCCTGAACACTTTCCTCTTCACCCTCGGCTGCTCTGACAACACCGATACCGCCTGCTACTGCCCGGATGCCACCTTTGTCAAGAATGTCTACGACTGCCTGTACGCCCACGGTGAGAACGATGCTATCGTTGCCGAGGCTATCGCCTATTTCCAGGGCATCTGTGGTAGCTGGGTCGGCCAGAACCCGGCTATCGCGACCGGAGCCACCATCACCACGTATATCACCGTGACCGCCACGCCTACCGTCGCGCCCATCTACACCACCGTCACCGTCGACGTGACCACCGTCGTGCCCTGCACCGACGAGGCCGGCGAGGTCATCCCGAGCTCCAGCACCACCGTCACAGTCAGCACCAGCCTGACGGTGCCCCAGGTCAGCTTCACCACCGGCTCCTCGAGCGACGTCGACGTCATCCCCGTCACCGAGGCGCCTCCGGTCGTCACCACCAGCCTCTCTCCCGGCAGCGGCAACTCTGAGCTTCCGGGCAGCGGCGATTCTGAGCTTCCGGGCAGCGACGTCATCACCGCCACCGCCACCGCCACTAGCGTGGCGACCCCAATCGGTACCGGCTCGTTCCGCCCCACCACCAGCATCGTCTTCGCCGGCAGCGGCCGCGTCACCGCCAGCTTCGGCCTCGCCGCTGCCGTCGCTGCCCTTGCCGTTGCCTTTTAAGGGGACAGACGCTTACCCGTCCATCCACCTTGCGTGCATTTGGACAAACCCACCCCCGTAGGCCTTTGAGCCTACTACCCTTCCCCCTGAGGGGGTACCAATCCTATTCTCACGCTCCTTTACGAAAGCAATACGACACATCAATTTTCTCGGATCACGTCCAGCATCTATGTACACAGGCGGTCAGCCGGAGGGAGAGGGCTCTCTTTGTTTTATCTCTTGGCCATTGTACGCCGCACACACACGCACACACACACAGACAGACAGCATTGGGACTTTTCATTTCTTCATACGGCGTTATTTTTTTTCTTGCTTCGAGGGTCAAAAAGAAGGGGAAAGACCAGCCGACAGACATGTATAGAGACATGCGAGAAGGGGAGGAGGAGGAGGAAGGAAGAGATGGCTGGCTTCCCAGCCGGCCTCTCTCCGTGTAAAGTTCGTACCCTAGTCGATACAGCTGGTAACACAACTGTACATAATAGTTAATTACCCCCGCGAAGCGAGCCCAATCCCAACGGCTAGACCTGATTTTTTACGCTCGTGTTCTCACCTTGTGATGGCTGTGTGTATTTTGAGGTATGGAAAACGTAAATCGGAAACTGCGACGTAAGCGTGCGAAGAAGGGAGTATCTGTAATCACTTGCCTCTGTGTCAGGAGGGGTAAAGGCTGCCTTTTCCTATACCAAATATTTCACACCCGTACCTGGCCGAGTGTTTATGCGAACCGTACACTGCACGGGGCAACATGTTCTCTATAGTCAACAGGTCCTTGTTCGGTAGTATCGCGGGTATCGCTGTGGTTATTAGGGAAGCAATTTTTCAATAGAAAGTACACCAATACTGTGTTGTGGTACAAGCACGAGGAGAATACAATATGATATATTTGTGTATCGTATCGATTCGCTGATTGAAAGGCACATATATCCTCGTATCGCCCCTTTCCGCTTGGGCTTTGTTTTGAAAAATCATGCCAGCAACCCATAGCAGAACCTTAAGGTCGTGCAACCGGAACCTTTCACTTGTACAAGAGAACAGAACCAGCCCATTTCGTCCAAATGCCATTCCGCGGTCATTCAGCCGGACGAAGACGCACGCTGGCGCGGGAGGATATAAACAAACGACCCTGACAGAAAATTACCTTACCTTACAAGTTTCCACCGGTCCGTGTTTGTCACACATGATGTCGTTAGCTCAATACCAATCAACTACGATGGCAGCATGCCACCGCTGCCGCTACGAAGAGCGGCCTCTAGCTCTCAGCCTGAGTAAGTGTTCCACAGTCAAGCACCTAAACTCCAAAATCGTCAGAACCATAGCCAACAGAACAACCACCAGAATCCACATCAGCACCCACGCCCCTAAGTTAGACCCTAACGACAAGCAGGAAGTCACAACGATCACCAACACGAAGACGAGCCAAAGTGACCGGTGTGGCAGCGGCTCGCTCCACCCATGCTCGTCCCAGGCTATCACCAGGGCGGCCGCGAGGCCGGCCACCAGAGCTCCCAGCAGCATCCAGGCCAGCCAGTCCATGCCCCAGCGCAGACACACAACCAAGCAATACATCAGGATACCGAAGGTGGAGGTGGCTATAGGATACTGAAAGAACCCCGCGCAGCCGCGCACCACGTCATCCAAAATCCAAGTCCAGATATTGACGTTCACGAACCCGTCCCAGAGCTCAATTCTCGCCTCTAAGCTTCCGCTGCTGCCCTTGCATTGAGAGGCCGTCGGAGCGGCAATCCGGTCCTTGCGCCACTCCAGCCGTGCCAGCCACTCCCTTTTCAGGTTGCCGTGGCAGGTTTTCCTAGGCGGCGATCTACCTGGTGATGACGATGAGCGGGCATCCTCGCGATTGCAACTAGTCCGCAGAGCGTTGGGGAAGATCCAAGGCTCCAGGTCGCAGAAGCGAATCCAGCGCTTGACGATGCGCCAGGCGATGCACGGGTCGACGGCGAAGTACTCGCGGTGTTTGGTGCCGCAGGCGCAGCGGAAATGGTACCGGCGGTCCACGAGTTCGGCGTGAGCGAGTTTCTCGACGTGCTTGTAGTATATAGTACTGAAGCGCCAACAGGGGTACTGCTCGACGGGCGAACTAAAGGTGGTGCCGCACGTCAGCTGGTGTTTCTTATTACGTGCGTCGGGGCCCGCCGTCTTGCTGTTGAGCTTGGTGCTGCCGATCTTGACGAGGGTTGTGCCGTTATACGAAGTGGTAGAAATGTAGACACAGCCGGGCTGTTCTTGGGCGGGTAAGAAGGCAGCCTTGCGGAGAAGACTGTCGATGTTGAAGTCGATGTATACTGGGGGCTCAGCCGCCGGTGTTGAGTGGCGGCTCTGGGGGCTACCACTCGGGGAGAAAAATGCTGGTACATCATTTGAAGAGGCTTCTATATGGGTTGCTGTTGTCGTTGTGGTTGGTAACTGGGAAGGCATGTCTAGGTGGCTGATAATAATTGCGAAACGCCTCGGAATGGGAAAAAAAATGATATCAGGATATGAGAACCTTACCGCCGCCGTTACCGCGGTGAAGGTGTTTTTTCGAGCGACGGCCAGGATAGCCAGAATTTGGAACACACACGACAGCATCACGGTATATACGGCTCATATCTCACACCTTTCGCTCAAAACCGCGAGTTCGAGATCCATGCTGCCTTGCATACGGGTGTAGTCTCTCCCGGAACCAACAGTTCTTGGCGGGCGCTTCGCAGACAGTGCGCCTCGCCCAGGGCTGGTCAGGCCAGCCAGAGAGCCTTACCTGAGGCAACCAACGTGCAGATGTGCCTCGAGATCGACCACCACGGCAGACACGCCGCAGCTTAAAAAAAAAGAAAAAAGGAAAAAAAAAACCGATGTTAATGCGGTGGACGAGCGAGGATGGGAGAGGGGAGAGATAGGAGATAAAAAAAAGTGACCTCTCTCCGCTACAGTTTCTGACAATTCATGATACTTTAGGGTACTTGTGAGAAGAAAACCTTTTTGAACTCGTTCCTAGTTTTCAAATTCACAAAAGTAAGAGCGATCTCGTCGTGGGCTGGCGAGGGAGAGGAGCAGGGAAGTGGCTAAGCCTCGGAACAGGGTAGGCGCCACAAGTTCACAGGTTCCAAGCCCCTAGCTGCTGCGCGTTTGGGAGGGATTCAGGCGCGTGACGTGACGTCACACAAGGGTCTCACTCGAGGCAGTCACTGGCAACCTCCACTTTCGCACCGAAACACTAAATCTGCATGTTGGTGTTTCTAACTGCCAATTCACAATGTATGCTTACTGTAGTAGATTTTCTCGTCCACTAGGAACGAGAACCTAGACCGCGAGCTATCAAATCATAGCTCGTTTCGCGTCCCAACCGCGCTCGCGGGACGAGGTTCGTTAACCCCACAGTTGATCTGCGGCGTCCGACTCGAAAACAGAATTCTGTCGCTGTGATCGCCGACCTTGGTCGCCCCATTTGGAATCCGGGGACCAACCGGGACTTTGAGCCTCGCTATTCGGGTCAACGCCTGACGGTTCGAGAACACCTCGACAGGAGGAAAATACTCAACCTTTTTATAGTCCCCGCGCCTAGAAGACAACTCGTTACGCAGCACGTACGGGCAGTATCCCGACTCGCATCTGACGAGTACATCTAGCAAGCATCTGGAATATTTTGCAAGAATGGTCTCTGCAGCTTCGGCACCTGGGGCATATTCACAATAAGTCGGCAAGGTGCTTGTTACGCCCGCTTGGTCTCGTACCTCAACGTGGGGAGGAACGAACCAAGCTCCCTTGCGTAGTACAACACCATCCTGTGTGATTTGCTTTGACATGCCCTGGCTGTTCGGCCGCGCGAGGATCTCGAGAATGGCTCTCGCGGCACGGATTCCTCCGCACAACATCCAAAAATCGCGCGCGTGAAGTGAAACGGGAAGTACCGGGCGGACGCGCCGAAATCAGATCCCGCGATGCTACCCACACCGTCCTGACGATGTGGTGTGATCCCGGTTTTCCAACCTGAAAAGACCTTCCCCACCCAGCTTTGCCCCGTTTACGCTAGTATCTCAGAATCGGTGGATATTCCGCGAACCCTTCTAGAAGCTGGCAAGGACATGCCAAGTTCCTGCGATCCTATGAGGCTGTGAGGAATACGGAATGTGGCCGACAACACTGGAGGACTGGGGTGAAAGCAGTTCGCTCACGATACCTGATGGCTTATGCACGCCAGATATCGTCTCACTGTTCGACCTCGGCCCAGCTACTTGGGTAAATAACTCAAACTATGTACCCACTGGTCGGGTGCAATACCCCTTCGTAAAAGCACTTCGCATGAACGAGCCTCAACCACCGAACCGAGCCACGGTTGAGTGAGGTCATGCGCATGTTCAGACCAGCTCTATCCCTTGGTAGGAGGGTGTCAAACCCCTGCGTACGGCATGTAGCTGTGCGCTAGTGTAGATGCACAGTCAAATGCTTCGCGCCCTTCCATTGTATTACTCCGGCGGTGAGCTACATTTGGTGTTGACTCAATCCGCCTGACAGCCCAGGGGTCTGATATCTTGCGCACCGCCTTACGGGAACAGAACTTGGCGAAGGGGGAAGGGAAATCACATTACTTAAAATATTGATTGATGAGGGAGGGGGAGCGGCTTCATTGCTACCTTTGGAGAATAGAGTTAAATGGAAATCCGAGATATCCCCGTTGGTGTCGTGTGCCTCATGGTGGGCTTGGTGCGTAAAGGTAGTCTCTGAAGAGCAATGGACGCAAATAAGGTTCCAATAACGCGGTGTTTGGATCAGGAAGGCCTGGTAAACGGCATCCGCTAGCTTGCAGAGACCAGGACAACGGAACGCTGTCCTTGTTATCATGCGCAAAGAGTTATTTGTGAATACGCTATTGAGTAGTGGCTGGTACGTCAGTCGTTTTCTGCAACGAGTCGGGATTCCGAACAATTGCGGTTATCGAGAATATTGCCCGGTCAATGACGTCCCTGCCCTTTCAGCTATGTACTTCCTGTGTCGGTACCTACGCACCTTCCCGGAGCTGCCATGTGGGCCACAGGGGTTAGCCTTTTTTTTTTTTTTTTTTTTTTTTTTCCCCAAGTCATGACTTTCCAATTCACGTCTCGTTTGGGGAGCCTAGACCCTGCTACTTCCGTTCATTATTTCATCGATCGGGATTCGGCAACAGTCCGCCACAGAATCCCACTCTCTCAAATGAATCATCATCCCATCAGCGATATTAGAGCATCATCAGTTTCAGTCGTTTCAACAGCGCACGCTGCACGGCCATCGTTCCGGCTCGGAATGGTCACCAGTCGGGTCGGAACCTCCGTCCATTGGGCAAATAGCGGCCAACGACGGGAAGAGCTGTTCAGGCCCCCGGCGGCCGACGATTCGCTGCAGCATTGAGTTGCAGACAGTGAGGGGACAGCTGGACAAATGGCAGCAGAAGCGAGCAGAGCTTCCTCGGGTCGCTGTTCGGTCGGCATTTGGCTTTCCAAAGGCCGATATTCCAGGTTGCGATGTACCCATGTACCTCATGTACCGCCAAGTACCCCACCGTACCGTTTCTCCCCTTGGCCCTCAACCCTTCGTCGGCGACAATCGAACGGGCTCGGCCGATTGAACTATCCACAGAGAGAACGTGCTCCTCGTCTTAATGGCGGGTCGATCTGTCTTCCCCCCAAGCATCGAGTAACAATCGAGAGCGATGAGAGCGATGGGAGCCATGAGAGTCGCTTTTACACGCGAACCACGGGCTACATACCTAAAAGGTGAATTTTATGTCAAGTCCTGGGGTTTGCTGTTCCTATCTTGTGATGAGCGTTGCGTTCCAAGAATTCCCATCGTGCCAGCTCTGCAGCGCTGTGGCAGACCGGGTCGAGTGCGGAACCAGAGCTCAGGTTGAGCAGGGATGCGCCATCGCTCATGTGGGTTGTCTCGAGGGATCTTCAAGCGCTCGACGGAGTCATTCCCTGGTCATCAGGACGTCAGTTCTTTGAACAGTCTCCGCAATAGTGGCATTCGAGAAAAGAGAAAGGAGCACGAATTCGAGTACCCTTTTTTTAAGAGTTTGTACCAAGCGGGACCTGCTCCACTGCCTGTTGTACCTGCGCTAAACGATGGGCTTCCATGGGAATCATCGTGGGTAGGGCGCGCTCTCGGACATAACTAACAGGCCGACCGTTGATAGCACACGGCGCAAACACCCCAGCTCCGAGCCACTTGATTTCTCAACGGCGTATACACTAAGCACTACCGAACGCGAGTTGGCAAGCACAAAGACACGCTGCATACTTGTACCCTCGTTAAAAGATCCCTTCCCCATCCTCCACATACTCCCATCCCAGCTCCCATGTCCCTTGTTCGTCTTCTCAGCACTCCTCTTGGCTGCCCCAGTATTATTAATCGCCCAGAACGGAACGGTACCCTACCCTGCGGCTTATTATGCACTCGCTCTCCCCATCGTTAAAACGGAGCGACCTTCAACAAGACCCCTGTTCCGCCCACCCTCATACTTATACATAACATGCACTGTCTCCCCTCCCCCCCATGCGCGCTCGCTCCCACTTACACGCCGACCTCACACTTTCTCGCTCTTGATTACTACTCACCACCTGTCCTACCATGATGATGGATAGTCTACCCACACCTCCCAACGAAGAGCATGTCCGAAGTCAAGGGTCGAAGCGCCCTCATGCGTCGTCTAAGCCTATTAAGACATTACATCGGACACTGAAACGGACCAGCACACATAGCCATCCTCCCTCACCGGCGCGTGAGAGCCATGCGCAACACGGCGATGGGAGACACAAGCGAGTGTGGAAGGCCTGCGAGAGGTGTCGCATGAAGAAGACAAAGGTAGCTTGGATTCGCTTCGACAGCGCTCCTAATCGAGAACTCCGCCTCGCTGACACGTAAGTGATAGTGCGATGGGGAGTTTCCTTGCAAGAGGTGTAAAGATGACGGCCTGATTTGCACCGCTGGAACTCGAAAGAAAACCGAGTACAAGCAATTACCGCCCGGTTACGCCGAAGTGTTGGAGAACACGCAGTTTGTCCTAATCGCCACGGTTCAGAAGCTCTACTCGATGGTGCGCAATGGGGAGCCCTGGGAATTGGGGGAGCCGGAACTGAACGACCGTGGACAACCCGTCATCCACAATGTTGCCTCCAAACTTGGCTGCTTACGACCCAACAGCGATTTGGATCTCCCGGTCCATTCTGTGTTTCCCGAGGACGAGGCAGGCATGGCCGAGCTGGCTCGGCAGCTGCAGGAGCACGCGGCAACAGCAACAACAACAACAACATCATCAGCAGCAGCAGCCGGCGCATCCAAGAACAGCAATGGCAGCAGTAGCGGCAGGCAAGAGGCCGAACCGACTACCACGTACAACCGGACGGATCGAGCGAGCTCCTCTGCAGCGTCAGACGCCGAACACTCGGACCTCGATCTGGAGACCGACTATCGTAGAGCCGCGTTCGGCGCTGCTAGCGCCGTCAGTATGTCGCCCGCCAGCCTTAGCTACCCCGACTTTGACCTCTCGCCCCCGTCAGCGGCGCCGTCAGACGGGTTTCCGCCGAGCCAGCAGTCTCCCACCGTGACCGCGCCACCCAACAACTTCCAGTGGATGAGCCGACCCTCGTCGATGGATTTCACTACCCAGCAGCTGTGGATGGCGAGCCAAGGATATATGAGCGCGGACATGAGCACAGACATGATTACCCCAGGGGTCCTGGGATCTAGCTACGCGGCTAAGCCTACCGGGTTCTCCTCGTCTTGTCGAAATCCAGAGGTTATGATGGGTATGGGCGATCCCATGATATTTTCCGGATACGAAGAAGACAACCTACGGCCACTTTTCCCCAATTCGAACATTTAGAGCTCGCCCATGTCTCTTCTATCTTCTTTTTGGTTTGTGCGATTGGGGATCAATTGGACGAGGGATATGTTTGAAGTGGGACGCAATCGCTTCATTCTTGGGACGGCGTTACGGGCGTGGGCATACGGAGGACCAAACCTGGTCTCAACATGGGGCGTTCAAGGAGCGGAACTGGCTTGACCTTCTTTTTGATGGACTGTATAATTATTACTGGCATGAGCTGGATTGGGTGGTGAGCGCTTGCGTCTTGATATGATACGGCAGGAGAAACTAGCAGTGAAAACGAGTCGGCTTTACACGCCGTTACTGGTATCGTTAAATGTCGACAAGCAACCGAAGGCTGCTTCTCACCTCTTATCATCCAGTGTCTTTCACACCACATCTCTCAAACCATTGCGCATCCACTTTCCCCTGAATGGTTCGCAGCGCCTAGCTCAGCCCTACACGATACGTAATCTGGCGGCGGCTTAGCTCTCTGGTGCATGACGACAGGATTTTGTTCATTTCATGATGATGCATACAAACTCATAGCCCCACTCCGCTACAGGGTGCGGATTACTGAGGATACG
Source organism: Corynascus novoguineensis (assembly GCA_033296725.1). Taxonomy (NCBI): domain Eukaryota; kingdom Fungi; phylum Ascomycota; class Sordariomycetes; order Sordariales; family Chaetomiaceae; genus Corynascus; species Corynascus novoguineensis. Next base: position 21,584 of record MU857669.1, read on the forward strand.
GCGAATACAAAACAGGGCGGATGTTACACTATCTGAAGTTATCCCCACCAGGAAAACGGACAAACCGAGGGGCTGGACCCATTGCTCTGTGCACTAAACGTGCCGAAAAGTGCCCGAATCCATGGAGCTGGTGCGCGCAGGAACCGTTTGTTCTGAAAACATGAGCACGGATGTCCCCTCAAAAAAAAGGTCAGCAGAGGGTTTATAATCATACGTAATCTATCATTCAGACAGTCAACATAATTAGAGTAAATACGAGTTTTTGTAAACTTTTATCCACATATATGGAGATTCGAAAGAAAGATAGTGTATGAGGGCACTGACAACGAAGTCTGCGTCGTGGAAGTACTTTTACCCATTAACAAAACGGAAGGTGTCAGAAGCACCCCAGACCACCTCAATCTCAAACCGTCACTCGCTCCCAACGTGGTCGGTTGGCTGTCAGGCAGGCTATTTGCCCCTTTTGGAATCAAAGTGTCAGCCAAGGAGCAGTCACAGCCAAGGTGGGCGTCGTCATGCTTGGGCGAAGCCACAACCCGTAATTTCGGCAGCGCACAATACGCGGAATGTAAACGCGGGGTTCCGCTCCCGTCGGTCGGCGATTTTGGGTTCAATGGCCAAATTCGGGACGGGAAAACAGAGAGTCCCGACCAAAGGGGGGGGGCGCTGGGTAGCACTCGCAGGGGACCAAACATTCGAGGACATCTGTCCGCTCCCAATAGCGCCAATAGAGTGTCCCAATGGAATTCTCAAGCGTGGCTTTGGGCTCGAGGGATCGGACATATTCAACCTGCGAGGACGAAACGAAAGCGCCGTTCAAGATCGGGACATTCTGGACCCCGAGTTCCGGCGCCGTTAGATGCTACCACTTCGCGGGCGTCCGGGGTCATGATCGTGCCGCGCAACTGGAGCTTGCCCCACCCAGCACCCGACCATCCATCAAGTGTCCCTGGTTAGAAGCTTTCGCGATCCAACCACGCGGTCGGATGACGCTGCCGTTAGCGCCCAAAAGTAGTCTTAGGATCGCAAAGCGGCAGAGCCAAAACCCATAGTGAATAACGCAAGGCAGAGCCCGTTTTACTCCGACCTGCAACTCTAAATCATGCATCGCTCCGAGTGTCTAACAATCCAGCCCATTTTTGACCATCGACTGGTCTGCACAGCGATAACGTTACACAACCCCGAAACGGGCCGCGACGGAGTCTAACAAATCAGATTAATGATACAGATTGGGTTGCCAATGGGACGACGGAGGCCAAGTCGCTTGGCCGGACTAAACGAGCTAAAAAACAAGCCAAGGCTTAGCTCCCTCCCACCATCAAAGTCCAGGAACCTTGACGGACATGAGGCACTCATTTGCAGTGTGCTGGCAGACAATGTAGATGTCGATACGTAGCAACACTCAGAATGCACGAAAAGCGAGCTCTGCTTCGATGAGGGAACACAAACTGTCGACAAATAGAAGGCTGACGGAATCCGGGCTAAATCCGGCGAGTTAAGTCCGTTCCTCATGATGAATCATCGCCGATTTCCAGTTGCATTCCTTGGAAACAGGGGGGGGAAGATCCAACCAGTCAGAACCGTTACGATCCTGCCCGACGGAAGCGTGCCTGACTATCGCCGAACAGAGATGAACAATTTTTTTGGGGGCGGGATACCTAAACGCCGATTTTAGCATTTTCTTTGAGCATCTGACAGTGGGCGATTGCCATTGCGAAGAGAGAAAAAGATTTCTGGTGCGAATCCACTTCCACTCGGGCATGGCTTCTTGGCTAAAACAAGTTCAACCTGAAAATGGAAACACGCGGCAAGGCGAGAAGGTAAAGAGGAGCCCCTGTGGATCCCCCGCGAACCTGTAGACAAAGGACGGAAGGTGCTCCGGGACGGGCCAAGAAAACGTGTGTTGCCCGAGGCCACGGCGCCGAGCGACAGCCAAGCCGGCTAGCACTCGGTCCTCTTTGGAAGGCACCTCCACTGCCCCATCACTTGCCCGACGATGCTCGTAACCGAAAGCGAGCGCGCAAGCCAGCAAAGGAACAAGGAGCAGATACGCTAAAGTACGCGCAGCAAACGATCTCGCCTCGGAGGGCTATCCATTACGGTGTACGGACGGTTGTGTACCAAAAATTGGGATCGTATCTATCGTACATGCACATTCCCTGAGTCTGGTAACGTCATAGAGGCAGCCAATCACTTGGCAGGGAAATGTGAAGTCGCCTGAGAGAGACAGAAAAAGAGAAGAATTAGGGAGACAGACGACGATATAAAGTGAGAATAAAAAGAAAGCACGACATATCAAAAGTGGTGTATATACTGGACAAGAGCGAAGGCCCAACAAGGGATAACCCTACTCGATTACTTCGTCTTCTGTCTGTCAGACGCAGAACGGAGTAGACCGTCAACCATGGTGCTTGTACAACGTACGTAGCAGATCTTCACCCAGCTACTGCTCACATGGTAGTTGTGTGATGCTACGTGTAGTGGTTCATTAGCATAAGTAATCTGTTTCGAAGCGCAGCAATGAGCTGAGGTATGTAGACCTTTCAATGAAAACATGACACTGCTGCAGCCAAAGGTATCAAGGGGGGTTCCCGATCGGGGAAACGGCGGGTTCTAAACGGTGGACGTGCGTTGGAACCGACGAGCGCAAAAGTAGCCCGCTGCAGGGGAGGTACTGTACGTAAGGGACCTGGTACGTGGAAACGGGCAGGTACAGCAGTGTACGGATTACTTGGAGAACTTTGCCAGGGGTCTGCGGAGCTTTGCTTCCCGATCTCAAACAGCAAGGCAGCCTTTGCATTCCCCCTTTGGGCGGGAATATCGCGGAATTGCAGCGCTTGCGAGGAGTTGCATCAGAGTTCCTGTGAGTGCCCATCTGTCCTGCCGTGCTTGCTCAGTCCTGCAGTGACCAAAACAGGAGATTCCCGAGCGGGCGACAGGACACCAGCTGATTTCCGTCCAGGGTAAGATGCAGCTTACCTCACCTGACCGTTGTCTTATAGTTAGATCCAGAAACGACCTCGCATCGCCTCCCAACCCAATCAAGCAATATTCCGGTGATGACAGTTTGCACGCACAACGCCGAATCGTCAAATCTGAAAGTCGTGACCATTTGTCAGCCGCCAAATGGGGGCTGACAAAACATCCACAAAATAACCGGGTGCTTTTTTGCATCCCCTCTCTAAATTCCTCAAAGCGCAAGTTCAACCTGACTGTGTTCCTGTTCAGGCTGGCCGAGCCGTCACTTGTCTAGACCAGCGCTGCAGGGGCCAGCAAGAAAGCAATCCCCCCAGTGCTTCAAGGTATATTTAGGGATATACGACGAGGAACCCCGTGACCCGAAACATGCATTGTGAGGGGACGACCAACCTGCAGCATGCTCATCCCGCGGTTGTCTTTGATAGAGTTCATATACCAGCGTTGTTGGGTGCAGGGCTCATTGTGTAATAGGAGGATCGACTTGGGCCGTGTGAGCGAGTTGCGTGTGACGAGGAGCGAGGGGGTGCGTTTGTCTGACCAGCAAAAAAGCTTGTTAAGAGTAAAAAAAAAAAAAAAGATGAGACGAATAGCACCACCCCCCGACCGCCGCGCGGGGGGAGGATGATCTTTTCGGAGCCGATCCGAAGAGCTCGGAGACTTAACAAAGAAAAAATGGGCTGCTCCCCATGCACCGTTTGGCAGCATCTCAGTATCCTGAGCAGATTTGGAATTTCGACGTTATGAGATCATGAAGACAAAAGCAGAAAGGGCATTGGCTGATAAACGGGGCCATGGCTCGACACAGTTACCCTTGTGCTCCGTATGCATACGCGTTTCGTGCGTATCGAGAGTAAAGTCCATACCGATGGCTGCAACGCTTAATTTGAACCCAGCATCATGTCAAAATGTCACACCCCGCTTAGTGATCAAGGACCCTGTCCATGCTGTGAAACCAAACCCTCTCTTCAACTAAAGTGATAAACGAGTTTAACAATCTGAAATGTCCCCCCCTGGCAACTGGTAACTGTTGTAGCCCATACCTGACACGGGGGTGGGAGATAGCGCGGTTGCAATGAAGGCATTCCGTGGAATGGATAAAAGAGCGTGACTGAGGTCCGCGTTGCTTGTGATGTCATGCTTCGCGTTCATATATCCGCGGAACAGCGCTCATCGCAAAACGAAGACATACAATACTTGTTCCAAAACATCAGAAAGGGATCGCAAAGGAAAAATACTCCTTGTTCGAAACCTTCGACGACGCCCGCGACATTAAAACGGAGTTGAAGAACCTGTCAATTAACCTTTTGATATTCACTCTTCAACAACCGACACTTATATTACCAACCAACCAATGGGCGTACCCAAACCGGACAGCAGGAATAACCGTATTTCAAAACTCATTCGACCGACCGATCCAAGAAGCCGGCATCAACCACGAACAAACAAAGACCTGGAGCCCCTTCATACCCTCATGTCATCTTCAAGCAAACCGAACCCCAAGACGCAACGACGAAAATCAAGAAAAAGATAGAAAGAAATCACGATGCGGAAAGAGAAGGCAGAAGGATTACCGGTGGATATCTACCCGCTCGACCCTCCTCACCTCGTCGGGCATGCGGACGATGCATAGGGCGGCGCAAAAGTCACCCCACTCGCTGCCCTTCGTGGCATCGCGGACGGCGTCCTGGAGCTCGCGCCCGTACTGCTCGCGGAAGGCGCGCCGGACTAGCGCCATGTGTGCCGCGTCCCAGTGGTAACGGACAAGACGCGAAATGAGCAGCTCGCGCCGAAGCTCGTCGCGCCGCGACGCCGTCAGCGCGTGGTGCAGCAGCATGGCGTCGCGCACTGGCTTGTTGATGACGCCATTGAGTATGTGCGCCAGGACCTCACCCTGTTGAATTATGGAGTCGGTTAGTCTCGTTGCTATGAGGGGGAGAGGGAAAAAGAAAGAAGAGAGACGGAAAAAAAAGAAAAATGCGCAAAAAAGAGACTGTGAAGGGGGTGGGAAAACTTACGACCAGGTTCCCGCTCTTCTTGAGCGCGTCCTTTGCAAAGTTGGCGCCCTTGTACTTGTTCTTGTACTCTCTCAGCACCTCCCGCAGGTGGGCGTCGCTGCGCTGCGTGACGATGGAGATCATGAGGCTCTCGCCGCCCTTTTCGCTACGGACGGCGTGGTGCAGCTGGCGGACGTCGTCGTCGACCAGGTCGTAGTCGATGCGCAAGGGACGGCCGTACACGTCGACCTCCTCCATGCGTTGCTCGTCGAGCACCATGAGCACGGCCTTCTTGAACTTGTCCTCCTTGAGCTCGGTCCGCATGCACTTGGTCAAGCTGTTGGCGTACTTCTTGTCGCTGAACCCCTCCTTGATGCGCCGTATCTCGTCGTTGGTGCGCCCCATGAGCGACTCGATCAGCAGTTCGCGCCGCGTCTTATCGCCGTGGTACCAAAAATTGGCCCAGTATGCCTCCGACTCCCACCGGCCCAGCGCCGTCGCGTAGCATGCCTTCATCAAGTTGGGGTCCTCGTCCTTGAGGCGCGCGCGGATGTGCTTGGCGATATTGACGCCCTTGCGCTCCGTGCCCGTCTTGACAAGCCGCTTGTACTCAACGCGCAGTTCCATCATCTGCTCGTGTGTAAGCCCCGGTAGGATCTCAATCAGCGGTTCCGTGTCGGGCGCGCGTCTCTCGCCTCGAAGAGCTTTGGCGAGACGCGCGGCATCGTCGGCAGGGTCGTTGAAGCGTGCGCGGCGGGCGCGCCGCTTGTCGCCCGCGCGCTCGTCATCCGAGGGAATGGGCGAGAGCGCCTCAAGGATCTGTGGGTTGGCGGTGGGGAGGAGCATCGGGGACGGCATAGGGGACAGCGACTGCCACGTGCCGTGGTAGGCTTCGAGGAGCGGGGACGCTGGCGCTGCCGAGACGGAGAGGTTGGCCGAGTGATGAGGGGTCTGGATGCTTAGGGTCGACAGACGGGCTGTCGGTGGCATGGGAGACCGTGACCGGTCGCGCTTCATGGCCGACTTGATCGGTGATGAGGGCGGGCCTGGACTCGGCGAGCGGCCGGAGGGACCACCACCACCACCACCATGACCGGGCCCATGGACGTCCAGATGGGTCGTGCTATACCGGGGCTCCTCGGGCGGCTTTGCGTACTCCCATGGCGGCGGCTGGGCGTACCCATAGCTATCGGGCCGCGGGGACGGCGGAGCATCGTGCTTGGAGGGGCCGGGAAGCTTGCCGTAGGCCAGGTCATTTTCGAGCTTCTCCTTCTTACGGCGGCGCTCGCGCTCTTTGTCCGATTCGCGGTCCTTGCCGCCCAGGGAGTCGCGTGACTGGTGCGGCGACCCGGGCTCGACCGTCTTGATCTTGGCCGCGTACTTGGACGGCAGATACAACTCCGGACGCTGGTGACGGCCTGAGTCGCGGTCCGAATCACTTTCCCGGTCGCGTCGCCTGTCGTTGTTGTCATAGCCGTATTCGACTTCGCGTCGCGCTTGGGCATAGTGGTCATCACGGCCATCGGCCGGCCTCCCGCGCGGTGGATAGTAGCCCGCATCGTGGTCGGCGCCACCCGTTGGCCATGTCGACAAGCGCTCATACTCGTAGGCCACAGATGAAGGGTCCCGCAATGCGTCAGTGGAGCCCGGATACGGCACCTCGACCACGTTAGGCGAGGCACGGGTGCGGCTCCGGTCACGTTCCTCATCCTCGTCTGCCCTGCGGCGCCCTGGGGAGCGGGAGCGGCCCCGATGGCCACCGTCGTCTACTTGCAACGACATGTCGTGTGATCACTTGCGAAAGCCCGGAGTTGCTTGCAGCCCAGTTGTCAAACCCAAATTTTGAAAAAAATAGAAAAAAAAAATATCTTCCCACCACTCCGCTCGTGGCACGGTATAAAATGCGGGGTGATGCAGAGAGCTCGTGTTGAAGATGTATCGTTTTCGGCAACGGGGAAGTTCGAAGAAGCGGGACCGTGTTGAATGCCGATTCGATGACGGGACGGGATGTTTTCTGACACCTGAAACCTTCCCGAGCGGCAGGTTGGCTTGTGGTTCTTTTAAGCTCTGGTCGAAACAATCGCGATGGAGCAAGAGGCCAAGAAGGGCATGAAGGCGCGGGGCTTGTCACAGCGTGTGATTGGGGCTGGGAAGGCTAGCAGTGGCTACGAGGGTAGCTTAGTTCAGGAAGCTGCATGAAGGTCCTGTTTTCGTGAGTCGCCAGCCGAAGGTGGGCCCCATCTTACAATTACGCTGCTGCCTACCATAGGCCAAGATGAAGTTGCCAGTGCATGTTGAGGGCTCCCGGGGGTCTTCATTGGCGGCGCCTGCCGAATTCTGCTTGGTGCTTGTAGTCTGTCTGGGGACGCCGATTGACCTGCACTACGGTCGATGACGCGGGGCTGAGGCTCGGCCTCTTCCGGGGAACCAAGCCTAAGGGTGTTCCTCTGCAGCGTTCCGCCCTTCAGCCACACTCAGGTTCCGCTTCCACACTTCTTTCCCGCCGGATGCATCGCGAAAGCCGAGAACACCGGGCTTAGCTCCCCCTCTTGGCGGGCCCCGATGTGGACCTGCTCTTTTCTTGGCGCGCTTACCGCTCCGCGAGCCACTCCATAACCCTCCCGGTCCCGTGTCCGGTAGAGCGGGGCCGCGGGGGTACCCAAGCAGCCTTATTCTGCAGCCTCGACAACAAGCCACGGCCCCGTGCATCAAAGCAGCAGTCGACTGATCGCGTATCTCCGACCTGAGGTTGATCAAGACGGGCCGGTGATTGGAATGTTATGTGATCACCACTTGTCGTTGTGCCTCGCCTTCTCCTGCCTCGAAGAGGCGACAATATTGTCCCGAGTCGGGCCTCGCTATCCACTGGCACATACGCTTCCAGATGCCTCGGGAAACATGGGTGTTTTGACTCCTTGGTGGGAGCATGCATAATTGATCACTAGCTTACAGATTACTATTCGTAGCTGGCCACGGACACGATGCTGGATGTATACCCCAAGGGAAGGAGTCGGCATTTCTCCGAATGAGGTCATTCTTTGTTGCAAAAGTGAATACTTCGATCTCGTGATCTGCTTGTGGCACCTACGTAACCATTTCCCATGACGGGGATGCCCGCGCAGCAGTGCCACGATTGCGACCGCGCCTGTCTCCTGTCATCAACCACACGCCTCATTTTCTGCATGATTGACTATCATTTCTCCGTCGGAGAAAAAGGCCTCTGGAACAGACACGTTTCGCCGCAATGCAGATTCCACATGGCCAATGAATCGTCTGATCTCCCAAAGCGAATTCCGATGTAACACCGGAGGAATATCGAGGCACGTCGGACTGGCCGCCGGTGCCAGGCATAAAGAGGTCAAAAAGGCCCAACATCTGAGCTGGTTGCTCTTAAAGTCGCGTGTGTTGGCGGGATGCTGCAGTTCTCAAATCCTTCAAACATGACGTTTTTCGTTTTGTACATGGTCTTCGTCGTCCGGCGTTGCTCGGTTTGAGATCGCTGGTTGACTGGCGCTTGCCTCCAATCGAATAGCTCCTTGCCTATGAAAACGGAAATGAGAGCCGGTTAGCCTCGAGACGGTTATTTCTTACCCAGGGAGAGCTTGGTGGGACAGCGGCCTACCTCTTGGAAAAGCTCTTCCACATTTCTACCACGACAACCACCGCCATGAAGGCAGCTGCCAAGTAGACGATGAGCATATCGTTGCGTTCTCGGGATGGGGAGGCCTGTTGGTACGGACTCGCAGGCCCAGGGTAATCGACGACTTGCGACTCAGCATTTTCGAGTGTTGCAGTTTCGTCATGAACCGAGTGAGGCGCGAATACAAGGTCGATGTTTGGGTCCGCCGGCTTCTCGGAGACGGGTGGTCGATGTCTCGAAAGGGGAGGGAGGATGCCGACGTGAGACATTGTTGCTGTCACAATTCTGTCTGTTTGATCCAGGGCTTCGCCGTCGGGCCCCAACGACAACCGAGGTACTGGTGCACACATTGCGAAAGGCGCGATGCCGAGCGAGAGATAGAGGCGAGTCGCTTTCATGATGGCGGGTCAACTGCTCTAATGCCGAAGACGCCCGGCTTGAGGTGCAGAATCGAGAACGACAATAGCGAAATGGACTCAAAGAGCGGGAAGCTATTTGTTGAAAATTGTAGTGGGAAAAAGCGGCGGGATTGTGAGACAGGCAATGATCCAGGAGAGAGAGACGCGGTAGAAATGGAATACCGTGGGTGATGTTCGACGACCTCAATATGATGGAACCGGAGAACGAACCGCCGATCGGATGATCTATTGCTTCACGGGTAACATTTAGCGGTATTGGCTTAGAGATCCAAGTATGTCTGGTGAAGTAGCGTTGATCGGCCGTGGGTTTTCGAGCTGATCGGGCAAGTAATACGCACAATTGGGGGAAGGAGCCCAAGGCGGTCTATATACGTAAATGGCTCCTTCGACCGCTACTACTACTAGTGAGGTATGACGGCACTACAGCTGTCACGGTTCAAGCAAGAATACCTGAACTATGCAAGGCAACTCGTCCGTTGTTGCACCAGCCCCCCTGTCAGCGTGTCAAATAGCAGCATGAGTCTGTCGGGTCTGGACCAGCGGCGAAAGCACATCTCTTACCTTAGGTTTGGATGGTAACGTATGGTACTAGTACGCACATATACCACTCCACTGTAGCAGTGGTTTCTCTCTACCTATTTACCCAGACGAACGCTGAAGCACAGTTAAGCTTACTACTATGAGTTGTTTCTCGACGTTCAGTTTGCTCATTATTGTTCGAGAACCTCCTCACGAACGAGTTGGGAATTCCTCCGCTGTCACCCTCCGCGGAGATAAGTTTGAGAACCGTTGTGCTGTCTCTCCCTCTGGGCGGCTGCAGTGCGTCATACAACCAGGATCGGGCTAGTAACTGATGTATGTACAGATCCGTAGGCCAAGCAGCTGCCTTCCATGTTCGTCTTCGCGCTGGGGCTGGGGGGGGGGGGGTTGAAGCGGATTGTCAGTGATTGACCTTGGTTTTTGTTACTAGCAGGCTGCAAATGCTTCGTAAACTCAGCGGGCCGCGAGTTGAGGTCAATTTGGATGATACAATCCTCACGCTCCTGTCAATACCCAATTTGTAAACTGTACACTTCCTCGTTTATAGCGGAGTTCCAAGACTCACACTGTTTTCAGTTGGGATGTGCCGAGGGATTCTTGCGGGATTTCGAACCTGGGGGACCCGCTGAACAAGGGGCTGCGCAGCCATGCCAGCGCTAAGAACTGGTCCGCGCGTTTCAAAGCTTGTTTCCCTCGGAGCCCGAGTGGAATGCGCTTCAGGTCAGGGGCCAGTTGCGAGCCGACTTTGCAACTGTTAAACTGCAACTGCACCTGCGACTGCATCTGCACCCGCAACCGGAACCCGGCTGTATCCGCGTGCCGTTCAACACCCGACATCTCTTCATATTGAAGGGCTGTTCATGGAGCACCATCCAAGTTGATCCATGGCCCCTCCCTCGGGTCTCCATCAGTCAGCCATCCCCTCCGATTCCGAGACGCCGTTCCCGCCGTTGGTTCGCTCGTCGACCGTGCCTGCGAGCATCAGGTCGCACCGCGCCGACCCGTCGCATCTGTCCCCGGAGGACGCCTACGCACCGTTCTCGCCGACGCGCCGCTTCGGGAGCTTTGACAGCGGAGGAGGAAATGGCTCGGGTACCGAATCGCGTTCAGGGCGCATCCGACACAAGGACACCAGCCGAAGTCGGAACAGGCGCCGAAAGCGCTTTCAGAAGCTGCTCTGGGTGAAGCAGTCGTGTGCGCACCGTCCCATACCTCATTGCGCTCGAAATACCATACTGACCCGATAGCGAGGAACAGACCCGGACAACTACACCGACCAAGCCACCTTCCTCGAGAATCTCCAGCGCAACCCCCGCGTCCGGCCCTACGACTTCTGGCCTTTAGTGGCCGACTCGACCGTCATCGTGCAGCACGTTTGCTCTGTCATCATCTTCGTCGTGTGCTTCGTGGGCATATTTCAAGAGCGTGTCAGCCCTGTATCGGTGGTTGGGTGGAGCAGCTTTGCGACCTTTGTCGGCTGGCTGCTGTGGGATTGGTGGGTCACGAAAGAGTCGCCTGTCGGTTTGGGCGACGAGGATGCCAGAGCGCGCATGATACGGGATGGACGAGCGTCCAGGGAATACCGCCCGCCTCGGCGGCAGGATTCGTTGGGATTGGATCAGCAGATGCTCAACGCCAGTACCGTGAGCATCTCGAGCGCATCCAACTTTCCATCCGCAGCGAGCTCGACCTCCAACCTCCTCCTTCAAGACCACCCGCCCACCCACCAGCTACAACGGCCGTCCCACCAGCCAGGCGGCGGGAGCGGCACTAGCAACAGCGGCCTCCTCGTGCCGGGCCATGCCCACTCGCGCTCCGTCAGTTCCGTCGCCTCCCAAGCCAGCACCGCCAACAGCCCGACAACGACGGCTCCGATAATAACCCGCCATGGCTCCGACGGCCCGGACCACAACAGCCATGCCAGCAGTGACCCCGCCCCTGCTCCACCCCCCCCGAACGGCCGCGCCTACGTTCGCCTCAGCACCATTAAGTCGGCCATCCTCATCTACTTCACCCTCCTGGGCCTTTCGCCCATTCTCAAGTCCCTTACCCGCTCCACTTCGTCCGACAGCATTTGGGCCATGTCCTTCTGGCTACTGGCCATCAATGTCTTCTTCTTCGACTACTCGGGCAGCAGCAGCAGCAAGCGGATGCCTGTGGCGTCTCTGTCGACCAACGCGGCACTGATGGCGTCCACGGTGCTAGCCAGCCGGCTGCCCAGCACGGGACAGGTTTTCAGCTTGACGCTCTTCAGCATCGAGGTGTTCGGCCTCTTCCCCGTCTTCCGCCAGCACGCTCGCCACCGCAGCTGGCGCTACCACGTCGCCTTGACGGTCCTGCTCGTTCTCGGCGCGGGCGGCGGCGTTGGCATGATTCTCGGCGACGAGCGCGGCTGGCCCTGGAAAAAGGGTGTCCTGGGCATGGTGGTCGGCTGCCTGATCGCAGCCCTGGCCATGGGCGGGTGCAGCTGGTGGCTGATTGGGCTGCAGAAGTACAAGAACGAGATTTATGGGCCGTGGGATCCAGCGAGGCCCATCATCATTAGTCGGAGGCATTGGGATGATGAGTAGAAGGGGTTTGGCTTGTTTGATTGGTAGCCCTTGACTGTTTGAGTATCATACCACCTTTTACCGCCGCGTTTGTGTATTGTAATTTGAAGATGAAGCAGTCTCGAGCAGCGACGTCAAGCCTTCCACTCTGTCTTCTCCTGTGATATGACTTCATCAGGAGCCTATCTTCTTCCGTCTAGGAAAGCATCCAGGATGCTCATCGCTCAAGCCGATGAAGGTCCTCTTCCCTGCTTGGAGTATGTCTACGTGCCCGAGTGGTTGTCGAACTCACACAGTTAGGCCATCCACCGAGCCAATTCGTCCAAAATGATTGGAAGCGTCAGTGGTTTAGTGGTAAAATCCATCGTTGCCATCGATGGGCCCCGCGTTCGATTCGCGGCTGACGCATTATCTTTTCTCAGTCGTGGCTTGGCCGCCATTTCTATTTTTAATATCCGGTAGCTAAACGCATCAAGCCTAGGACAAGACATTCAAACAGACAAAGTGATGCCGCTTCGAGAAAGTTTCTCTTCACCGCTAGCCATAACGCCAGGCAGTGCTAACATACACACCACCACGAAGAGACTTAGCACCATTCCAAAGGGGGGAAAAATGGGGGAATCGCCGCGTCAAAAACCCGTTACCCATCCTCCAGCACCAACCACGGACCACGCAAGACAAAGAAATACGGAAAATAATAGAAGACAGGAACTCATACCCCTCGACGAATCTCACCATCCGCGCCATTCGTTTCAGCCGACTGTCCAAACAGCAAGTAACGTTCCCCATTACGCGTCGACCAAGCTCGGATAAATCGTGTAAGTAGTGAGGAATTCCGTCACATCGACACCAACGCTGAGCCCTGTCGCCATGTCATAATTACCAACCCGCTTACGTCCTTAACTTCAATCCATCATGTTGTCATCACCGTCACGATCATTATCACCGTTTCCCAGTCCTGACTATAGAAGTCCCATATTATTCCGCATGTCCATCATTCAGCAGCATCTCCAGCATGATCTGCCCACCGGGCACCTCCGGGTGGCTCATGCAGATCTTGACCGTCCCCTTGGAATCCTGTTGCGCACCCGTTGGGGGCTGCAGCCCGGCGAGGCCCGCCCCGCCACCGCCGACGAACGCCCCGGCAGGCGTGCCCGTGGGGCCGCGGAACCCAAAGTCGAGGCAGCGGACGTCACGACCGGCAATAATCTGCCGTAGACGCCCGTTCTCGGCGTTACGCACCTCGACGTAGTCGTCGTTGAACAGTAAGAGGTACTGGCCAAACATGGTGGCCGCTTTCGCCTTCCTCTGCTTGCCCGAGTACTCCATGATGAGAGTGCGGCTGATCTCGCCATGCTTGTCGACATAAACGGCACAGTCGTCGTACGTGAGCAGGAACTCCTGGTCGTTGAGCTTGAACATGCCGAGCGGGTGCGGCTCCTTGATGCGCGACGCGATGTTGGCGATGGCTGGCTGGCTGAGATCGCGCGGGATCGACTGCGTCACCTTCTTGTCGAGCGTCAGCAGCTCGAAGCCCTTAGACGTCGCGACCGCGATGTAGTTCTGGAAGAGGTTGAGCGAGAAGCAGTCGGTCGGGATGTAGAAGGCGTCGTAGTCGCGGAAAGACTCGGTCGAGCCGCCTGAGCCGCCACGCCGGCCTCCGAAGAGGCGGGACCGCTTTTCGGTTGCCTTGTGAAACACTGGCTCCAGGACCTTGAATGTGTTGTGCATGCCCTCTTTCCGCTTGTAGAACAGGAGCATCCTATCCTTCATCCGAGCTGTGGCGAAGAAGGCGACGTCCTTGGCAAGGCGTTGCGGCGCGCGGCGCGGGTTGTCGTGCGACGGTGCAGGGAAGCTCGACACTGGCGCAATCACGTCGAGCGGGTACGAGATTAGTGACCGGTCTGCAATGAGGAGACAAACCGAGAACTCCTCGAGGACGGCGATCTGCGTGACCCTGCTGATTTGGACGGACCGTGTCCACCCCCTAGGGTTCGATACTTCGGATATGTAGACGCCGTAGTCGGTTCCGATGGCAATGAGAGATTTACCAAATGATGTGAAAGCGCAAGCGCAGTTCACAGTCGCCCGGCACACCGGCGGCGGGCCTCTTCCTGGCCCGTACACCTGCTCCATCTCACGGATCGCTCTGTCTAGAGGTGTACCCCTGATCGACACGCTGGGCTGTCGTCCCAGAAGCGACGCCGAGTCATACGCAAACGCGCCGTCTGAAATTACACGCAGCCGGAATGGCTCGGCGTTCTGGGCATGAAGTGCTCTGGCGTGTCTGGTCTTGGCCTCGATAATGGCCGAACACCAGGCGGCACGCTCCTGGGCGGATGATGCATAGAGCGTATAGATATCATGGCCAAGGTGCTTGATCCTGAACGGATAGATGATCTTTCCGTCATCGGTCGATGCCGAAGTCAGCCGCGATACGGTGGAGGACCCAGTTGCGGTATGTTCCAGTCCTGGCCGATCGCCTCCATTAGTGGCCACCTTGTTGAGCTGCGTCCCGGAACTGGCCGCTGCCGCGGGTCTCAGCGGGGCTGTCAAGCCTTTCTGTTTCGAGACTGGGTCATCGTTCATGCTCTCGAGGAAAAGCAGCGGCATGGGAATCGGCTGGATCATACGTCAGCATTGTCATAACAACTTCAATGACTTTGGAGCGCACACATACCTCCTTGGAAACGTCGTATTTCTTATCGCTCCGCCCATCCTTCGAGGGAACAGTCTTAGCCAGAATGAAGTAGTGGTCAAAGAGTAGAGCATGAGTGTCGACCCAGCGGACACCTTTGGAGCCCTGCCTTTGAAGGTCACCCTGCTTGAGCAGCTCTCGACCCAGGTGGTCGAGGTTGAGGACGGACTGGAAGCCAGGCCGCAGGACAAGCATAGACTGCAGCTCGAGCAACTCAACTTTCCTCGTCATCTCGGCCACCTTCTCATCACACTCATGGGTGACCCTCTTGATCTCGTCCAAAGCTCTGTCGAGATTTGTCTTCTCCTCGCTCTCCCCCGGCATATTCTTCTTGACTGTCTCGAGAAGGAGACCATATCTTTGGAGTCTCGTAATGGGCGCCTTCACAAATGTCGTCCACTCCAGACGCTTGGAGCGTTTGTGGTCTCGAACAACATCGAGGAACTGGCGGAAGAGCAGGTTCCTGGCCGCCTCCTTTCTGATTAAGTATGAGGCGTAAGGGAACGAGGAGCAGTACTCGATATAATTTGGCCTGGCTTTCCGGATCCACTCCCTGAACAGGTCGCTAAACCCGACAATCCACGGACCTTGCTCCTGCTGGCGGTATTTGAGCTGAGCAAGCAGGTGTTCCTTGTTGATCTGCTGGACAGCATCCACTTTGCCGAACACGGCGTCTAGGAACTTGTCCATCCGGTTTGCTGCAATGATAGGCGGTTGCCACGCCCGGAGCCAATCGCGGTACAACAAACGGAGCACGTCGAGTTGGCCCATGTAATCTTCCTCGCCCGTGACAATCTCATGCAGTACGTTCTGGCGCTCGACCTCTTTCTTGGGCTTTGATTGAATATCCTCCTTGGTCACCCCATGGAAGGTGGCCCAGTCCAGAACCACAACGTCCTCCTCAGACATCATGTTGTCGAGGTTCACCTTCTTGAGAGTGCGGCCGCAGGTGTGAGAGTAGCACCTGACCGGGATGCCATTGTCATGCAATCTGGGCGCGATCCCCTCGTCCTCATGCAGTTTGGGCGCAAAGCACCCAGAACCGGTGAGCTGCACCAGCACACCGGAGAGCTGTCCTGTGCCAAATTTGACCCATTCTTCCTCTGGTATAAGAATGCCAGCTGCAAACATAGAGTCGACCACTCTCGCGCTAAGCAGTTCTGCATCGGCGACGTTCATCGTCGGCACCTTGGCGCAGAAAAGCTTGAGAACGCCCTCCTCAATCGTCTTCCTCTTCAGGTCCGGTTCACCCTCTGCCATTTCGCGAACCCAGGATGTGATGCCACTCAGAGCCCATGGCTCGGCACAGCGTTTGATGTCCGCCGCTGTGAGTTTTGAAGGCACGAATTTCTTCCTCCGACCGGTGGGTAACGTGATCATATCGTAGGCCGCCAGGGAGGATGGCGTCCCTGTCTCGTAGCCTTCGTATGGTGCCGTCGCCCCTTGCTGGTAGGCTTGTGCATGCGGCTGGGACATGTGTTTCATTGCTCGCCTCCGCTCCTCAGTAGCATCAGTCCGGGACCGAGCTGGCGCTTGTACCGGGGGTGTGTTGGTGTGGCTCGAGAGAGATATTGATCTCTCAACGGGCGGCTGGCCATTATTCTGATTTTGGTACATTACAGGAGTGTCGGGCGGGTAAGGGAGTCTCGAGTCTGCGCTCAGGGAGTAGCTGTGCTGGTTAGAGCTGACGGAGGGCTGTGGCGAAAGCTGCGAAACTCCATCTGCAGTCTGAGGAGGAAGAGCAGGCAACGGGCGGTTCGAGAGTCCAGGGTGCCAAAACATCTGGTCATAAGGGTAATCTTCCTTGGGAGGAGAATCGCTCCCGCTATGCCGAGAGTGAAGAGATGCCCGCTCGTCACCGTCGTCGAAACTCAAGCGATGAGTCTGAGGCGGGAGAAGGCCGCCCGTACCTCCGTAATCGACCGACACATCAGGAAACGGCGGATACTCAGCCCCTTGACCCTGGGGCATCGGCAGCGGACGAGGAGCATCTTGACTGTGGGAAGTCGCCGGTGGAGAACCAACCTCATTGCCATAGTGTAGATTCCCAGCATAACCGCCTCCATACATGCCAAGGTCCATTCCACCGTAGTCGCTGTCCGTACTCACCTGCTCCTCTGGAGGTGGGGGAAGCGAAGAGACGGACTGAGGTGGTTGCTGAGTTTGTTGCTGAGGTTGCGAAGTGAGTTGGGGCTGCTGCTGCTGCTGCTGTGGCGGCGAGACCAGAGGCTCCATATACGCCGGAAACGTGATTCCACCAAACCTTCGATCGTCCATGTCGTCTTGCATCGCTAGCAGACCAGCTGCGCCTTCAGGATCGCTTTCCTCAGAATCCCAGGTGTAGGTGGTGTTGGTCGAAGCTCCGGTCGTATTTAGGGCAGAAGAAGCGTTTGAAGGATACCGGTTCACGCCGGTGTCGGAAGTCGTCCGTGATGAGGTAGAATTGTATCTTTGAGCCTTGTCCGATACATCATCTGATACGGCGCCATTGGCCGCTTGGGGTCGCTGAGCGTGCGTTACCCCCAAATCCGAGACAATGTCCTGAATCAAACTCTCTTGGGCAACTTGGAAGTCAGTTTCGCCGCCGCCATTAACCGTCCAATCTGATTCCTCTGGCAGCTCGTCCATTGGGCGACTGGGGAGCGGCGCATTCGTCGGATGCCTCTGGAGTTGGGGGGAAGCCTGGGAATGGGTTGAAGCAGACTGTACCGGGGACGACTGAGAGCCGGATCGAGACACCCGGTTGGTGAACGAATTCGGATCTGGAGAGTAGGCGGGACCAACCGGGATCTGGGAATGCACCGGGTATGGCGCGGACGAGCTTGGCGCAGAATAAGCTGGGCTCACGCTCGTCGTGGTACCGTTGCCAGCATATGACGCTCCCGAGTACTGTTGCCCCCCATACGATGTGGGATAAGGCGTTTCGTATTGTGGGGAGACGGCGGACGGCACTGATGAGGGTGCATATTGCGGGCTGTGCAACGCAGGCTCATATCGCTGCGGGGCCGAAGGCGTAGTCGCCGAAGTCGGTTGTGACCCGCCGCCGCCATAAGTTGAAGGTGGCTGAGGGACGTATGCTGTGGACACATGAGGAACGGCGGGCGTGGTGTAGTTTCCATAGCCATAGCTGTTGTACCCACCCATGGTAGATTGTCTCTGGGGCAGGGTCGAGCTGGTGCTCGCATATGCCGCGGGGTTGTATGCCTGCGGCGTGTAGGTCGCTGGAGGCGAAGCATACGTCGGGCTCGTGGACGGTGTCTGCCGTAAGTGCTGGGCAGGGTGGTACGGAAGTGAATTCGAGTGCGAGCGAGCAAATGACTGGGGATTGTAAGTCGAATGCGACGGGGGAGGCGGCGGGACCTGGACCTGATATTGCCGCTGGTAGGTGGTTGCCGCTGCATTTTGGGAAATGTAGTTCGTCCTGCTCGCGGCCGACTGGCTCTCAGCAGTCGGACTGGTTATGAAGAGCTCCTCATCTGCCCTGCCTGTGCTACCCGTATACAACGGTTGGGGCCGGGCACTGGGCTGATCGAAGTAGGTGGCATCGTCGCCACTATTGAAACTCGGTCGTCGCGCGGGATATCCTGCAGGCTCTTGCGGAGGGGAAGCGACAGGATATTGCGCTGGCGGCACATGGCCGTATCGGCGCGAGTCATCGCTGCGAAACGACATGTTGCGCTCACTGGGAGCAGAGAGCTGTGCTCTGCAGAGGGAAGAGAATGTGCTTCACGGAAGCGACAAGACTAGGCGCACGTCGTAGTCGTTGTGGGTGGTCGCTCCGGCGGCGGTCGCGTTGGCCAAAGAGGCTCGAAAATCAATCGTCGGCCTCATACGTAGTCCCTCGCGGACAACGAATATGGTCTGCGCCCGAAGGATCGTCAAGACATGGATGTAGGTTTTCGCAGCCGGAAGAGGAACCGACACAGGTGTGGTCGCCGCCAGGTAGTGGGTAGGTTGGTGCAGGGTCGAGTGGAGCACAAGAAGGGATCTACCACCTAAGCAAACGCCTGTTTCAGACGCATCGGAGACCTGAAAGAACGCCCCTTTCGACGGCCTTTCGTAGCCAAAATTGGGTGTTTGTTTATCGAAAATCACCTTGAATGTCGGAGTTGCGGCCGTAATTTGAGGCAGATAGCACGTCGTCTGCTGACTGTCCGTCGTCAATTTTGCATTTTCTCGAGACGGGCGATAATGGTTGAAAGAGTGAGGGCGCCTGACTGCCCTGCGAGTGGCGGCCAAGCCACACCTTGGCTACCCTGAACTACCTCGGCGGACTGGGGCCCCGCGTCTTTAGGGGTCTTGGCCAAACACAACACCTCACATCAAGGCAGCAACAGCCACACAGCCAAGGCCAGTGGAGCAGCAGGTCCGTCAGACCGAGGCCTCATGTGGAATTGGATGAAACAACAAAACGGCTTGATATGGGGGTTTAGAAGGGAATCATGTTTGCTTTCGAACATATTACCTAGGTGGTTCTGTGAACTTCTCAAAACAAGGCGTAATGAGGCTCAGGCTCAGGCTCACTGCGATCAAGCACAGCCAAGGCTCCAGAAGAGTAGCGCTCGTAGACCAATTGCGCAAACGGCAAGTCCTAGAATAGCGGCTGCGGTTGTAGCGGCACCACGGATAACCATGGATGGCTGCTGGCTTCCGTGAGGCAGGGCATATTAGTGCGATACGGCTGTCCTAGAACGAGCCAACCTCACCCTAACTAGACCAAAGTCACACGAAGCCGTATCAAACCTAATCACTTGTAGGACAGTTCTACAGTCTTGTTAAACATAGTCACAATCAGAATCTGAAAATTGGGGCCTTGGTGTTAGAATTAAGAGTTCTAATCCGGAAAACGGTATCCTGCTCAACGAATACTGCGTTAGGTATGTTCACATCGTAGAACAACCTAAAGAGGCCCTCCTTATCTCAAATATGATTTTTCATGCTTCGCTCCACCCCGCTTTCGTATCGTTGAGCAAGGGTCTTCGGCACCTTGGCAACCCTTGGACGGAGAGAATCGTAAAACTACTGCGAGGACGGAGTAGTGTTGCAAAAATGGCTTTGATGACTTGTTTTCGCCAAGCAAAGGTTGGCTGGCGGCGCGGGATGCCGGGGTTTCAGCTTCTCCTCCTGTGCCTCCGGCGGCTCTTGCTCAAACCCGCGGAGCTCAGGTTTGAATGACGGCATGGGCAGTGCGGGGTCGATGAGCTCGGCGTTGCGAATCTTCGTCATAATTCCGCCCCACTCCCTAACAAGCAGCGAGCGAATCTCGGACACCGAGGACGTAAAGGCAGCTTTATCAGCAGTTCTTCTCAAAGATTCCCACTTGTTCTCCCACAAACACCTCGCCCGCCTTCCAACAATATTTCGAAACAAAACCGTTTAAACTCGATCCAAACTCGTCCAATACCGCCACAATGGTCAAGGCTGGTAAGTCACTTAAGCTTATCGAATTGCCCCGCCATTTGAGGATGCCCCACGGTCAGCTTGAGGTGTGTCCGGGATGGGAGGGGTTAAAGAGCTCAAACGAGGCTTCGACTCGCAACCTTGATGGGCACTCAATGATCACTGGACGATCCAAATTGCCGGATTCCTCGGCGTCTGTACCCTGCACTGGATGTGCAGTGGCAATTGCGGCACCTAGACGAGCCAATGCTAACATGCGCGCGTCTAGTCGCTGTCGTCCGGGGTGACTCTAAGGTCACCGGCACCGTCACCTTCGAGCAGGAGTCCGAGTCCGCGCCCACCACTGTCACCTGGGACATCACCGGCCATGATGCCAATGCCAAGCGTGGCATGCACATTCACACCTTCGGTGACAACACCAACGGCTGCACCTCGGCCGGCCCCCACTGTATGTGCCTCTACCAGTCCTTAACCTCCCGAACCCTTGGGCGGTCGTACCGGGATACGGACAGCTGCTGAAGCCTCTCACAGTCAACCCTCACGGCAAGACCCACGGCGCCCCGACAGACGAGAACCGCCACGTCGGTGACCTGGGTAACATTGAGACGGATGCTCAAGGCAACTCCAAGGGCTCTGTGAGCGACAAGTTGATCAAGCTTATTGGCCCCGAGAGCGTCATTGGCGTAGGTACCCAAGAAATACGTTTAGGGGAAAGGGCACTAACGCTGCACAGCGCACCGTCGTCGTCCACGCCGGCACTGATGACCTGGGCAAGGGCGGCAACGAGGAGTCGCTCAAGACCGGTAACGCCGGCCCCCGTCCTGCTTGCGGTAGGCTACCTATACCCCTCGCTAATGATTCGGTGTTCGAGCTAATCAACATTTGCAGGTGTCATTGGCATCTCGCAGTAAACAGTTCAAAAACGTTTGAATCCAACAAGGCAAGAAACCACAACTGTCAGGAGGAACCGCTTTGACTCCGCCACGTGCTGGTGGTACGGGGTTCTGACTGCTGAGAGTTCGGCCAATATATATAAATAAAAAAGAGTGCCACACATTCTTCAAGTGGAAGCTTTGCAGTTGTGATAAGAACTGGAAATCTAACTAAGAACTAAATGACGGAATGTGCGGGGTAGCTCTGTCTTCGGGATGAGACTTCACAGTGCGCGGTTATTGATGATGGCTGTCTTGAAAGACCGAGTAACACTTTCCTAGTCCTTGGTCACCTCGGGCGAGCATACTGATAGAATGCAACAACGGGTGTGGATTGCTTCTGGATTAAGTGCGCATGGTAGTGTAAGTTGAGAGTCCACGTAATAAGTCAAGGTTTTACATGGTTTCGTCACATTCGCACGGTGTTGAGCTGTTCCGCCATCTTCCGCTCAGGTCTCTCGAATTGATTCGTTTCATGCTCAAACGAAACTCGGGACACTTCCACAGTTTTTCAAAATCGAATATCGAAACGATGCTCTTGTAGTTTGTATCTTACACTCAAGATCCGTGCGTTATTTTGCTTGTTTGCGACGGATTCGTAGGTACCCGGCGCTCCTATACGACAAGAACATTCTCAAACATGTGGGTCTTGTCCGGTTCTGGCCTGCTGGCCGCTATAACCCCCTGAGCGGTTCTCCAGGGGAAGCTGTTCCCCACAGGTACCCGCGGGCCAATCCAAATTCATCTTGAAAGCTGTCAAAAAGGCCAATTGCTCGCCTGAGATCCCCTTTGAATCCCGTGAGGATCCAAGTTCCTGTTTCTCACAAACCGCTTTACCATACCGCTACTCCTCCTTTCCGTCTCCATCCTACTCTAACACGGTTAGGTATGTATGCAGCTCTTATTTGTCGATGGCTGTCTTGCCCTTGACCTTTTCACTGTTCACAACGGGACTGCAAAAGCTCCGCCAAACAGCCGTCTCTGTTGCCTATGTACCTATCAATTGCGAATGGGTCAGCGTCTCGTTGGGCTCACCGAGAGCTGTAGCATATGATGCTGGCTCACCGCATTCCCACCAATTTTCTTTTTTGTCTCTCCTTTTTTCGTATTCACACATGCGAGCCTTGAAAGGTTGCTTGGTTACAAGCTCGAAACAGTTGACACTCAACGACGGCATGTGGAGCTGAGCTAACGGATGTTGATAGAGGCGGTTCTAAGACCATATATTCCCCTCCCTTCTCCCCTACAACCCGCCTTTTCACGCCACCATGTCTTTCCTTGCCAACGTCAAGTCGGTGCTGAGCGGAGACACCATCGTGCTCACCAGCCCTAACAACCCTGCGGCCGAGCGGACACTTTCGCTTGCTTACGTCTCCGCCCCCCGCTTGAGCAAGGACGGTGATGAACCCTATGCCTTCCAGTCACGCGAGTTCCTCCGGGCCTTGACAGTCGGGAAGCAGGTCAAGTTCAGCGTTTCGTGTGAGTAGTGGCATTCCGTCAGGTTCACTATCGGCCGACACTTTCTATTCAATGGCATATGCTTACCTGCTTGATAGACACGATCCCTAACTCTGGTCGTGAATATGGAACTGCTCTTCTCCAGGATGGAACTCAGCTTCCGGACGCAGCAGTTCAGGCGGGCTGGCTCAAGGTCAGAGAGGATGCCGGCCGAAAGGAGGAGTCTGAGGACATCCTCGCCAAGATCGACACGTTGCGCAGTCTCGAGACACAAGCAAAGGACCAGGGCAAGGGCTTGCACGCCGGGGCCGGTGGTGTTATTGAGGTTCAGAACGATCTCGGCGGGCCCGAGTTCATGAACCAATGGAAAGGCAAAATTGTGGACGGCATCGTCGAGCGCGTCATCAGCGGCGACCGGCTGCTGGTTCGCCTGTTGCTGACGGAGAAGAAGCATTGGCAGGTCATGACGCTCATAGCCGGCATTCGGACGCCTTCTACCGAGCGTGTCAACCAGTCGAATGGGCAGACGCAGCCCGCGGAAGAGTTTGGCAACGAAGCCCGCGCGTTCGTGGAGCAGCGTCTGCTCCAGCGGCCCGTCAAGGTCAAGATTGTTGGTGCCAGTCCCCAAGGACAGCTCGTTGGTGCCATTATCCACCCCCGTGGAAATATTGCCGAGTTCCTTCTCAAGGAAGGCCTCGCTCGCTGCAACGACTTCCACTCGACCATGCTCGGGACAGACATGGCAGCCCTCCGTGCCGCCGAGAAGGAGGCGCAGGCCGCTCGCCGCCGCCTGCACAAGGCATTTGTGGCCAAGTCCACCGACAGCAAGGACCACGACGCGACCGTTACCAAGATCATCGGTGCTGATACCATCATCGTCCGCAACAAGGCCGGCGTCGAGAAGCGCATCAGCCTAAGCAGTGTCCGGGGGCCCCGTGCCGGAGAGGCAACCGAGGCACCTTTCAGAGACGACGCGAAGGAATTCTTGCGCAAGAAGTTGATCGGCAAGCACGTCCGCATCTCGGTCGACGGAACCAAGCCCGCGACCGATGACTTTGAAGCCCGCGAGGTCGCCACTGTCACCCACAATGGCAAGAACATCGGTCTTCAACTCGTCCAGGAGGGCTACTGCTCCGTCATCAGGCACCGCAAGGACGATACCGACAGGGCGCCCAACTACGATGAGCTGCTGGCAGCTCAGGAAACCGCAAAGGAGGAGAAGAAGGGGATGTGGTCTGGCAAGCCGCCCAAGGTCAAGCAGTACGTCGACGTCTCTGAGAGCCTGCAAAAGGCAAAGATGCAGCTGTCCACCTTGTCGAGGCAGCGCAAAGTCCCGGGCATTGTCGATTTCTGCAAATCCGGGTCTCGTTTCACCATCCTGGTACCTCGCGAAGGTGCCAAGCTCACACTGGTCCTCGCTGGCATCCGCGCCCCCCGCGCCGGTCGGAATCCTCAGGAGAAGGGAGAGCCGTTCGGGCAGGAGGCCCTCGACCTGGCCAACAAGCGCTGCAACCAGAGAGATTGCGAGATTGATGTCCACGACCTCGACAAAGTTGGCGGCTTCATCGGCGACCTCTATGTTAACCGTGAGAGCTTTGCCAAGATTCTCGTCGAAGAGGGGCTGGCTTCTGTTCACAAGTATTCAGCAGAGAAGTCGGGCAACGCCGCCGAGCTGCTGGCTGCGCAGGACCGCGCAAAGCAGGCAAGAAAGGGCCTGTGGAAAGATTGGGACCCGTCCCAGGATGCCCAGGAGGAAGGCGAGGCCGCCGCTGGCGACGCCGCCACCGCTGCGGCAGACGCCTCGGTGACTATCGACAAGAAGCCCGAGGATTACCGCGACGTGATCGTTACCAACATCGACTCCAACGGCAAGATCAAGGTGCAGGAGATCGGAAAGGGCACAGACGCGCTCGAGTCATTGATGGAGGAGTTCAGGCAGTTCCACCTGAACCCAACCAACAGCGCCACGCTCAAGGATGCCCCCAAGGCGGGCGACTACGTGGCCGCCCAGTTCACCGAGGACGGCGAGTGGTACCGAGCCCGAATCCGGTCCAACGACCGGGCGGCCAAGGTGGCCGAGGTCGTGTACATTGACTACGGCAACTCGGAGAAGCAGCCGTGGTCCAAGCTCCGGCCGCTCACCCAGGCACAGTTTACAGTGCAGAGGCTCAAGCCGCAGGCCATCGACACGCAAATGTCATTTGTACAACTCCCCGCGTCGCCCGACTACCTCGGCGACGCCATCAACTACCTCTACGAGCTCACCGAGGGCAAGCGGCTGGTGGCCAGCTTCGACTACGTCGACAGCAAGGAAGGGCTTAGCTACGTGACGCTGTACGACGGCAAGCCGTCTGAGGGTGGCGAGTCGATCAACCGCAGCGTGGTTCTAGACGGGCACGCCCTGGTTGCGCGCAAGCTCAAGGCGTGGGAGCGCAGCAAGGTCTTCGAGCCAGTCCTCAAGAACCTGCGCGAGGTCGAGGCTCAGGCCAAGGACGGGCGCCGCGGCATCTGGGAGTATGGCGATATCACGGAGGACTAAAAAAAGGGACACGGGTTGTCCTCATCGCTTTGAATGATGAGGGGCAACATATCCCGCATCGCTAGAAAGAGATATATTGTCCATGTTGGACGACACCGGTGGAAGAACGGACAAGCGAAGGGCCTCAAAGAAATCGCGCTGCGTATTGTCTGGCTGGCACGCTTTAAAAATTCTGTGTATCCCGTGATAAGCAACTTTGTCTGGCACCGGAAAGATAAAAAAGAAAATAGCGTTGTTATTTTTTTTGCTGCCGTCTAGGTTTCATGACATTTCCTGATCAGTCGAGTTCGAACATCAGATACGTAATGCGAGACAAAAGGGAGCGTTCTCCGCGGTCGGGCGCGGAGGTCGCTTTGTGGATCTTTCGTTTCCCGGCTATTTTGAGGGAGCGGGACCGTCTCCATTGCCCAATCAGGCTGTGGGATGTGGCACGCCTGCTGGCGACAAGCTGGCTCGAGCGGCTGAGTAACGGAAATTCGATGAACGCTCGAGACAGAACCCGGCATCGGCGAAACGTCGGAGCTCAATCGGACTATGCCGGGGGGGGGGGGAGGAGAGAGTCGATTTCGACGGTGAACAGCGGGCTCGGTAATGGTTTTCAATGAGAATGGCGAGAGAGAAATTGTTTGTGCTTCCCTCTGGTTCACCGGTTCCCGCTGTGTCATCGGCGATCGGGTCGACAATGAGCGAGATGGGTCGGACGCGGGCTTGTCACTGCACTAACATCAAGAGAAGTTGGGCGGCGGGGCATTGCGGTGAGGAGGGGCAAAGGAACAGGGGGCATGGATGGGGGCCTATGACGAGAGTGCCCCACGTCGCAGGAAGGCGAGAGATATTATCCGTTGAACAGTCTCAGTCCCCAACATTCGTTCTTCTAGCAACAAACAAATTCGCAAACTGAGAAAATTCCTTTGCACTTTCAATACCATCATCAACCTCACGTCTTTATACCCAGTGTCTTCTAAGTTTTTTTTTTTTCAATCTTGCCCATCATGGCCAACTCCCTCGAGCAGCTTAAGGCCACTGGCACGGTATGTTCATGACTTCAGTTGCCCCACCAAACCCCTCGTTGGGGAGAAAGAGAGAAGCCTGGCGCTTCCAGGACAAGGTCGGCGTGAAGTCGCCTCGAACTCGCTGATCGTTGAATGTCAAGTTGTCTATCATTAGTCGCTAACATTGCTTCTGTCAATAGGTCGTCGTCAGTGACTCTGGTGACTTTGCCTGTCAGTTTGCCCTTCCCTAACCCAACCCCCCCCTCCTCTCTTTCTCAGACGATCTTTGCTCACATCCCGCAGCCATCGGCAAGTACAAGCCTCAGGATGCCACCACGAACCCGTCCCTGATCCTCGCTGCGACGAAGAAGCCCGAGTATGCCGAGCTCCTGGACGCTGCGGTGGCCACAGCCAAGGCCGAGGGTGGTTCGATTGACCAGCAAGTCGACTCCGCCCTGGACAACCTTCTCGTCCAATTTGGCAAGAGGATCCTCGATATCATCCCCGGCAAGGTCTCTACTGAGGTCGATGCCGCTTTCTCTTTCAGCACAAAGCAGTCGGTTGACAAGGCGCTTCACATCATCAAGGTATGTTCTCACCCCGGGCCATCAGCGCGGGAAGGTTTGCTGCTGACACTATGATCCACAGCTCTACGAGAAGGAGGGCATTAGCAAGGACCGTGTCCTTATCAAGATTGCCTCGACATGGGAGGGTATCAAGGCGGCTGAGATCCTGCAGCGGGACCACGGCGTCAACTGCAACCTGACGCTCATGTTCTCCCTCGTCCAGGCTATTGCCGCCGCTGAAGCCGGTGCCTACCTCATCTCCCCATTCGTTGGCCGTATCCTCGACTGGTTCAAGGCGGCCACCAAGAAGGACTACTCCAAGGAGGAGGACCCGGGTGTTGCCAGCGTCAAGAGCATCTTCAACTACTACAAGAAGTTCGGCTACAAGACCATCGTCATGGGCGCCTCCTTCCGCAACACCGGCGAGATCACCGAGCTTGCTGGCTGCGACTACCTCACCATCTCGGTAAGTTTCGCCATCGAGAACCCATCGTAGCTTTCCTTGTGAGTTTACCGATGCTAACTCCATCAACAGCCCAACCTTCTTGAGGAGCTCATGAACTCGACCGAGCCCGTTCCCAAGAAGCTCGATGCAGCCGCCGCCAGCGCGCTCGACATCGAGAAGAAGACGTACATTAACGAGGAGGCCAACTTCCGCTTCGACTTCAACGAGGACCAGATGGCCGTTGAGAAGCTCCGCGAGGGCATCAGTAAGTTCGCGGCCGACGCCGTCACCCTCAAGGGTATTATCAAGGCCAAGCTTCAGTAAATGGTTTGAAGGAGGAGAAGGACGATGCGGTAATGGATATTTATGACAACTCTAGAATGAGCCGGTTACTTATGCGCGCGCTTGAGGCAAAATGGGTTATCGTGAGCTAAAATGCTGAATTAGTTTTGGGTTGGGTGATGGAGCACGCAAGCAACGCAAGCAGAGCCATTGCCGATACAGAGTGAAAATTAAATCAACCTAACCAACCCCTGAATCCGCCCATGTATGAACCATACAATGTCAGGTATCCCAGAAGCACCCTTCATTCACTTGCGCCCTTTTCTTTCTATTCAGGATCGGTTGAGTACACTGCAGTGTAACTCACACTCAATACTGCGCTATAGCCAAAAGTCACTCCACGATGGCCGTCCCCCTTCTCTTATTGTTCATCCTCGAATTTTCTCACTTAAACAAGTTTCGCACAGTCCACCTGCTCAATCCTGTGCTGAATCCCATCGGCACCAGCTTCAAGTACCAAAGCCGTAAGTTGTTTCATGTTGCCACACCCCGAGTCTAGGCCAAAGGCGTAACGGAGGCCTTTTTCCCTTTTGTTCGCTTCGTCCACTTCACTCTTGTCTTCCTCAGCATCCCTGCCGTGGTGTTTGCTGTCCTTGTTCTTTTCCTCCTCCTCCTTCTCCTCCTCCTCCCCCTCCACCTCATCTTCCTCCATCTTCGCTTTGTTCTTGTGCTTATTCTTCTTTTTCTTGGATGATGACGAGGAATGGGAATTGGGGGAAATGTCGACAATGGGGTTAACTTGCAAGCCTACCTTGGCGTCGTGGCCGTAAATGGCTACAGTACGAGGGGCTGTTGGGGGGAGGGTGTTCTGGTAGCGGTTCCTGGGGGAAGGAGGGTTAAGTTAGGTACTGGAATTGAAAAGGAACGGAGAGAAAAAGAGAGAGAAGTTGTGCTTACCAGGCGTGGCTCCAGGGCTCGCCTTTGTGGCGGTCGATAGGTACGACGACCGCGACATTGGCCTCTTCGATGTCGGTCTCCGTCTCGTCTGACGTGGATTCGGGCCGTGGTTCTTGCTCGCTTTGTTGGACATGTTTGTTCCCTCCCTTCTTTTTCTTTCCCTTGCCTTTGCGCGGGTACAAGAGACTCCGCATGTTCATCACCGCCCAAGGGTCTTGATTCTCCAGAGGCACACCTGGGACCAGGCCGCCGTGGATGACGAGGAGCATGCTGGCGTTCCACGGGGCGGCAGTTGCGTCCGGCATGTGTCCAATGCGGAGGATCAGCGGGTGCGACCGGATCCAGGCGAGCTGGGAGCGGGTAAGAGAGCGGGCGACCTGGTGAGCGTGGCTCTTCCGCATGGTCGTCGTCTTTGCCTCTCCCTCTGCCGCTCTTTTCTCCTCGACGACGCCTTCTTCATCGTCACCTCCATCATCGACTTCCGCTCCGACCCGAGACTCGTCGTCATCGACCGCCGAGAACCGGTGCATCTCCCTAGCGGCCGCCAGCACCTTGTCATCCTGATTGCCCCTGACAGCGCTCGCCCCAATGTCCATTGCCAGTTGGACCACGCCCTTGCTATCCGGTCCCTTGGTGATCATGTCGCCGGCGAGGACAAGGTGATCCCCTCGCCTGTGGTCAAAGTCGATTTTGCGGAGGAGAGTCTCGAGGGCCACAAGGTGCCCGTGAACATCGCCGACGATGACCAGCCTCTTTCCGTGCGTTCTAACATCCTCTCCTTTTCCCGAATTCCTAAGCGGCGATGGCGGGGTGTAAGTCGGGATGTGCTCCGGAGGGAGGTCCCCGATCAGCAGCAGCGGGTCGTCCTTGAAGGACGGGTGCTTATTGGCCCCGTATTCCATCGGAAGTTGCTCGAGCAATTTTGCCTTTTCCCGCTCAATGAGGTCGAGCAGGACTTGGGCCGGCGAAGGATCCTGATGGTGGTGTTGGTAGGGTGGAGCAGCACTCTGTCCCGGCGACGTCATCCAGGAATTGCCTTCCAACCGCGCGCTAGTGAAGTGTCGCAAGACTGGTAGGTGAGATGTGAAGAAACAAAATGTCAATAATGCCAGACCCCCGGTAAGTAAGACAAGGAGCCGACTTGGCATCCGGCGATGGCCAGGCAAGGCTTGGACGGACATTTGCGGCGCCATCAAGAGGTTGTGCCGTTGATTAAGACGTACAGCTCAGGTGGTTTGTAACAAGCTTCAATTTCAAGGGAAGAAGCTTGTCGCATGATCATGCGCAGCTGTTGTAATGTTTCCGGTGTTTGTTGCCCTCGTTGCTCTTATTTTGGATAGCCAAACCAAGAGCGTTGGGATCTCGAAAGAAAGAACTACGGCACAGCAAGTGCCTAAGTTCAGCGTATTTGAAACTCTGACGTTTGCAGGTAGGTGATGGAGAGATTGCACGAGCCGGTGAGTTGTGTTCGCCATCCGAATCATGCGCCAGTGAATTTAATTTTTTTATGTTGTCATACCTGGATGTTAGAGGTCGGAGAGCTGTTTCATGTATGCAAATGTTAAGTAGATG
This sequence comes from Corynascus novoguineensis, assembly GCA_033296725.1. NCBI lineage: Eukaryota > Fungi > Ascomycota > Sordariomycetes > Sordariales > Chaetomiaceae > Corynascus > Corynascus novoguineensis. The sequence goes on from MU857669.1 coordinate 51,546, forward strand.
GGGGAGTGTGCTGGCCCAGGGCTACGGGTGATCCCTTGGGGTAAATTTCAAAGGCAAAAAAAAAAAAAAAAAAAGGGAAACAAAATAAAAATAAGGAGACTGCAACACTTCTCAGAGACGCATTATCATGTTCTACTTCAGTGGTTCCTCTGTCGCGAAGTCCTGGATCTTCTTAAGTACAGATAGGGAGCTTAACAGCACACGGCACTCGGCACACAGCACGTAGCATATGTCTCACATGCCAGCACCAATCCTGGTCGTGAGAGGCAATCAAGCAGTGAGGGTAGGCCATGAGGCCCTTTCACAGCTTGGTATTTGGGTATGTTTCAGCTTCCAGCTGACGCCATTGTAAGGTTGGTACATGTGCAGTATCGTACAGAGAGAGAGCCCAGATTATCCAGTAACAGCGATGGCATCTGGACGTTCTCCCGCTCTAGTTCTCGCCTTGTCCCATCTTGTCGAACCAATTGGCCCTCACCGTCATGGCTTGGTGGACTTGTCCGCAAGCGCCGCCCTGTATTTCTGGTTTTCGAGCTCTCTCCAGTCCTGCGGCTCCTTCTCGTTGCCGTCCGTCTCGCCGCGCGTCCCCGCAAAGGCCGACTTGCCCGCATACAGTTGGTAGCCCTCGCCCGTCTTTTCGGTCTGCTCAAGTTGGCGGAAGGCGACGGGCTGGTTGCCGCGGAAGCGCTTGCGCATGTCGATCATGCCGCGGCGGCACTCGCCAAAGCCCTTCTTGAGCTGCTGGCACTTGAGCGGGAGGGTGTTGACGAGCGGCTCGCGCAGGCATTCGGCCGCCGTATGGCGTTGGACCATGACACATTCCGACTCTTGTAGGCATTGCGCCAGCGCGGCTCCTTAAGCACAACAAAATGTTAGCCAATGAGGGAAAGTTTGGAGGGGTTGGCGGACAGCCGCGCACGTATATCTTTACATGAGCTCGGCATTGTGTCTGCGGTGGATGCTGCGCGGCATTCAACTGCTATGGATCGTGGATTCTCAAATCTCGAGATTCCAAGGGCCTGGAACCAATTGACCAGTGGATTAAAGCTTAAGCCGCATGATGGCTTGTGCTTCGGTACAGGCTCCGGTATGTTACATGCATTCGTGTAATTTTCGAGGTGCTTGTATTCCATTCCCGTAAACTGTAAACTGTACAGAAGGAAGGTCCAGTTCTTATTTCATAGCTCAATTCAAATTCACTTTTTCTAAGGGAAATATTCAGGCATACTTGGCCCTCATTATTCAGACCTTTAGCTGAATTTTTAGGTTTTAAGCAAACAACCGGCATAGATTGCGTAGATGTTACTTGTACATGTGTCAGTCTGGATCGTGCGCCAAAGACGCAAACCTGAAGGCTCGATGACCACCGAACAGGGGTCACAAGGGCGGCGCAGGAGACCAACAGATTTGCATGTGACGGGTGATGTCACAGGGGGACCCAGCCGTTTCACCCGTCATTTGGCGAAGGAATTCCTCGATCCTTCATTCCAACGACTCTGGCAGCATCCACGAGTGTTTGGCGTATGCATGCGGTATCTATCACATCTGCTCCAGCAAAGCTTCAGTTTCAAATTCACACATCGCGCCCTATAATTTAACAACACTAAGCGCTGATCCAATGACGGGGTAGAGTCTCCCGGAAGCTGCCAAGATGCCTGTACCCTTTCTGGGGCGCCTCAACGTGTAAGACACGCCATTCCGATACGCGTTCACGGTTTTAAAGAAGAACGGTGACTTAACTGTGCCCGTGATAGCATAGAATATGTCGCCCTTGTGGGATCTTTCCTCCTCGTAGGCCTCGAGGCCTTCGTCCGCATCTTCACCCTCGCGCTGCGTGAGCCCTCCCCGGCCCTCAACGCTCTCTGCCCACACGTCGGTCTAACTGCATGTAGCGGCATCGCTACTCGACTTATGCTACAGAGTATCGCGCCGCTTGTTCAACAGACTGACAAGTCCCGCACAGAAGAGGGCTGAGCGCAGAAGGAGATGTGAGTATGGCATCTGACAAACCTGAGAGAGAGGGAACAGGAGGATTTACTGATAAGGATGGGATGCTAATTCACGTCAAACCCAGCTGTCTCAACGTTGATTCGGAACTCCTCCGACTTTGTCGACCTCTGCGCTGCCTTTGGATACACGGCCGAAGAACACGTCGTTCAAACAAAGGATGGGTACCTGCTCGGGCTTCACCGGTTGGCATGGAAGAAGGGAGAGGAGGATGCCCGAGTGAACCGAGGACCGAAGAGTATCAAAAAGCGAGTCGTCTACCTGCACCATGGGTTGCTTATGAACAGCGAGGTATGGGTCTGCCTGACCGATGAGCAGCGGACTCTGCCGTTTACTTTGGTGGAAAAGGGGTTTGATGTCTGGGTAGGTTTCTAGATGTCCGGAGCCAAAGAATTGTACCGAACAAGGATGCTGACCGTACCAGTTCGGAAACAACCGCGGCAACAAATACTCCAAAAAGTCCATCCGTTGGTCGCCTACTTCCACCAAGTTCTGGAACTTCTCCATCGATGAGTTCGCCTTCCACGACATCCCGGACAGCATCAACTACATTCTCGAGACCACCGGCCAGCAGTCGCTGTCCTACATTGGCTTCTCTCAGGGCACCGCCCAGGCCTTTGCCAGCCTGGCGGTTCACCCAAAGCTTAACGACCAAATCAACGTCTTTATCGCCCTCGCACCCGCCATGGCCCCAGCCGGCCTGTCTAACGGTGTGGTCGACACACTCGTCAAGGCGTCGCCGCAGGTTCTCTTTTTGCTCTTTGGCCGCCGCTCTATCCTCAGCTCCACCACGATGTGGGAGTCACTCCTCTACCCGCCACTCTTCACCAAGGTCATCGACCTGGGCCTGTCGTTTCTGTTCAACTGGCGAACCCAAAACATCAGCACCTCGCAGAAGCTCGCCGCCTACCCGCACCTTTACTCTTTTACAAGCACCAAGTCAGTCGTGCACTGGTTCCAAATCATACGCACCAAGTCGTTCCAGATGTACGACGACGACTTCGTCGGCCCGCCTCTGTTCCCCTTCTCATCTTCAGCGACCAATGGGCGAAGCAGCAGCAGCAGCAGCAAGTACACCAAGGTGGCCCGGTATCCGACCCGCAACATCCGCACGCCCGTCGTGCTCGTCTACGGCGGCAGCGACTCGCTCGTCGACATCCGCGCCATGCTGCGCGAGCTGCCTCCGCAAACCGCCGCGATCGAGGTACCCCACTACGAGCACCTCGACTTCCTCTGGGCCCGCGACGTCCACGAGCAAGTGTTCCCCCACGTGTTTGACGCGCTCGAGAGCTTCACGGGCCCGGAGCACTCGCGTGAGGAGTACGCGCGGTACCAGATTGCGAGGCAGAACTCTGGCTTGGCGCTGGGCACCGGTGGTGATGGGAAGAAGAGGCAGGCGCTCACGGGGAGGACAAGCGATGTGGTCGACAGCGACGTCAGTACAGCTGTTGGCGGGGGTAGTACCCATGAGGAGGAGGGAGGGGATGAGGAAGAAGGAAGAGAGGAGGACAATGGGAGTGAGGTCGCTGGGAGCGTAGGGGCCAGAGCCGCCGGCGAACGCGAGGCGGATCAGGAAAGGGAGGTGCGCGTCGAGATGCAGAAGCCGAAACCGCAGAGACCGAGCCTCAACGCAGAAAGGGGGAGCAGTCAGCTGAGTCCGGAGTCGATGAAGGGCGGGAAGGGGATTAGCCTAGGAGCCAGTACGTGATTGTTACTGCGAGTCGGCTGCTGGCTTAATTTCTTTCTCCATTTTTTTCTGGCTATTTTTGTTTGGTTGTCTTAATATTTCCGTGAACGTGGTGAATCAGCTGACTTCTCGTGAGCGGTTACAGGCAAAGCGGTGGGCGGCGTAACCACGGGAGGTGTTGAGGCTGGGCGGTTGAAGGGATCTCCAGGGAGCGGGGCAGTGGGCGCATCTGTTGCGAGCCCTGGTAAGTGCCAGAGGCATTCTGTTCCTGATAAGAAGAAGTGAGGGCTAGGCGAAGGGAGTAAAAGTGTGGCATGTTGTAGCACTGTTTGTATAGGTCCAGTGGTGGGGTGAGCGACCTGGGGTACTACTGTAAGAGGAAGCCGATGAAGTGGAAAATACGGATGAGTCGGCCAAAGGGCGTTGGAGTTATGCTAGTTAAATTGATATATTGAGGTACAGATCCGTACATGACATACAGCTTTACTTGCCACCGGACTATTGTTCTCTAGGACGCTGCAACTCGGTTTGTATCCGACTCTTGGTGGGACATACTGTCACACCCCGTTGTTGTTTATCACGATATTGACTGCGAACTTGTGTAGAGATGCAATGGAATAGTTCGCTGCGCTACATTTCGCATGTCGATGAATTGTTTTCTCACATTTGCTCTCCCACGCTACAACCAAGCTCCGGAAGCATGTAAGCGCTTCGCACATGGCTACGTGGAGCATGGTTTGAATAAGCTTGACAAAACGGGTGCCAGGACATTCACACCGCCTGTCTTAGACCGCCGTCATTTGCTTTCTGACGAGCATGTTCTCGCCCGGTGTCCTCTTCCATCTCTTTTCCTGCCCTATAAGCGTCATCCCACTCGCTCCATTCGTCATCGCCGTCTTCGGAAGAATTCTGTTGTTTAAGAGGCCGTGCATTTATCCAGGGGCAATGGTAGTTAGCTGAAAACGTAGGTGGTGCAGATGTTTTGTTCAGGTGGAACGAGAGAATATCGATCTGTTGGGCCGTTCCGGTTAGCGCCTTTTCCCTTCCGTTTACTACGCGAGCCGCACCTCTTGTGTTATGGCGACAGGCAACCGCTGCTCCCTCGCTTTTGGTACTTCCAGAAACTTCCTCTAGATGTGGTTTCTTTGCGGAGTGGAAAAGTCGCTGAAAAATGACCGCAGGAGCAGCTCCCTGGGCCCCGGGAGTTGAGTAAGGGCGAGGTGCCACGAATTGGGAAGCTCGCCATCGGTCCAAGCCATGACTGCGATAATTGCAGTGACTAGTCTTTCAGGGACGAAGGTACCAGCCAATATTCTGAGCTTGATATTGGCCACGAGGTGGTTGTCGTCAAACGACTTGGTGTCCCATGGCCACCCAAAGATGAACTCCTCGGCACCTTTTCGAATGACATCCTTCCAATGACTGGCAATCCGCTGGCACACTGCCTCCCTGTCAGCCTACGTTGGGGGCAGTCGTAGCCTTGGTGATCGAATCCGTCTTCGCTTTCGTGATCTTGCAGGTAGATGCATGATGGGGTAATTCCTAGGACGAGGAAATGTACATGTGTATAATTTAGGGGATCTGTAGGGTACGTTGATTACAACATGATTAAAGGTAGTTATCTTCAGATAAGAGATCATTTGAGACCAGTTTGACATTCAAAGGAGAAATGTAATGATCTTGCCATTTTTGCACCAGCGGCCTCACTTCCTTCCCTCTGTACAACCTGATAAAGAAAGCGGCTACTGCTTGTGCTCATCCTGGTAGGTACCTACCCCTAGTAAGATACCCTCCGATGGTTCGGGTACTGCACCCGGGAGCGTACCAACCTCAATACCATATCACGTCGGGGCGCTTTCCATTATCATATGACAGTTTTCACTTGAGAACCTGTCACGAAGATTGAATATCTCCCTAGACCTAAAACTCAGTGCAATCAAAGTTTTTCGATAAAGCTCGGGAAGCTTTAAGCTTATTTGAAGTCAAGGACCATTTCTTAGCTTGAAGTTTATCCTCAAGATTTTGTAATTCTTAGTTACAGTAATTCAGCTTCTTCTAATGACTAATTATAATTAACTGTACTTATAGTTTTCTTTACTTATGATTACTCCGTAGCAACTGTGGTCTTTTGAGACGACATGCACCCATTCCAAATCAGGAAATTTCAAGTATCCGCAAACATCCCCTCCTGTCACTGCTCCGGTGATGGTTAGCGGGACAAGAAAAAGTGCAAACCGTCAACATATCTTTGATCCTTGTATTCCTAACCGTAGTAGTCGACTCCATGAAATACTAGTGTCCTTCACCTTCTCTTTCAGAATAGAATAACAGGTGAAATTTTGTGGCCCGTATTCTCTTCCAGAGTGTAGGTGCAAGTGGTGTTCCAGGCTCGCCAAGGGGGATACGAAGTCGCTTCAAAAGCAAACGAGTCCAGGATTAGCCTGGACGAAAGTCACCGAGACTCAGCCCATGGCAAGTTGTCAGAAGAAGGCGGCAGACAAGTCGTGCATGAGCTGCATCAACACTTTGTGGCCTACTTTCACATGACCTTGCCCCCCCCCCCCAAATATTGTCAGATTTCCCATGTTTCGTCTTCGGCCTCGAGGGGATTGTCTCGAGCTCTTCATGGTTCCGGTACCTCGTTTTTGCTAGGGCTTTCGAAGCCATTTGGGTTACCGCCTTGACTCCTAGCACTGTCTGTATGAGTATTGGCTTTGTCTAAATCAACAAACTAGCTATAAGTTCTCTAAACAAAATAAGCTTGTATATGTCTTGGAATGTCTAGTCTGACTTCTGCGCAGTGTGTTGCCTATGCTCGTTCACAAGCGTCTGAGCCGGAGAGTTCAGTGATACTTCCTCGAAATTCTTCTCCCTATCTGACTCAGGTTGTGGCAAGTTGCTCCGCAGGCGCTTTCTTCTTCTAATGGTAAAGGATCTGTTATACTAGAGGCTGCCCTGGGCCCGGGTCGGTATTGTACTTCGACGAATTCAATTGGCCGAGTCGGTTTTGACAAAGTTATAACTGCTCGACGGACGCTAGCAGCGAAGTCGGAATTGCCACACGCTGCTCCGAAAATCAGCCTCGCCCGCCGCACGGGAAGAGGGACTTGCCAACCACTACACTCTTCCCTTGAGTGCGTCAATCATGGAATGTTAAAAAAGGCCGTCGTCAACATTGTAAAAGCAGCACCAATGGCTGTTGGTTTGAAACAAGAGTTCTCTTATTTTTTTTATTTGGGTAATTAAATGTACCAGCTAACAAAAGAGTTCCTCTAAATATTAGCAAGGCGATCGTTGATGGACACAAGGGCACCAACATTACCAGGGTCGGTTGTGTTGGAACCTGTAGGGCAACGACCGCTAAAACAGGCGCTGGAAGAAGCTATTCAGAGTCAACCTCGTAGATTCAACCGGGTAAAATTTGCTTGATTCATCATGCTGTTCTGGCTATTCGAGAAAGCTTAAAAATAATCGGGAAGGAAGAGTTGTTGAGGTGTGGGCCCCCAACAACCAAGGTCCGTTGAATGCAGCCATCAGGGCAGCTTCGTTCCGACAGGTTGCTTGTAAGGTTGCGAGCTCTCTTGCAACCCATTTTTCTTGCGAATTCCGTTCTAGGCTCCATAGGATGCTTACCCTGCGAAACGAGCTCTGACCTCGTCGCCCGGAAAGATATAAGGCGAGCGAAAGAACATCTAGTATCCCAGCCCCTCGATTCGCCAGCATTAGAGTCTCGAATAGTTCCAGATTCAGGTCACATCCGTAGGGGCCGTCAAGCAGCAGCCTGTCACCTTGTCTGAACCGTAAGAATTGAAGGGGCCGACTGGTGGTGTGAGAAACTAGAAACGCCAGATCTTTCGCCTCGTCAGTCCCTGGTTCCCTGGCAGGCGCATACCACAGCACCACAATTGGGAAACTAGTCAGCAGACCGTAGCGAAGAAATTTTCCGAGTGGGAACATATACAGATACGACTCTGGGTAGATGCGGACGCCGTGGTCGTAGTGGACTTTAATGCGTGACACCTCCTCATCACGGGTTTCGTCCTTTATAATTGCTCCAGTGCTGTATAAGGCAAGAATCAAGCAACTGTAAAAGGTCATTGACGCCCCTAATCTGCAAGAAAGCAAATTGCCGTCTAGGCCTGTCTGGCCGTCTGGCAAAAGGTGTGCCAAATCGTTCCGCCGAGGGTGGCAAGCGCAAGAAGAAGGTGTGCTTTTGCAAAAGTCCAGAAGAAATACCGACGTACAAACCAGAAAGAAGTGAGGAGGAGAAGAAGAAGCCCTCCAAAAGCCTTCCCTTGTCAGCATTGCCATAGACAACGAGCGGTTGACATACGATATAGCCCGACATGGTGGTTCGGTCGGACCTGGTCCTCTTAAGGGCTAGCGTGGCGTGTAAAAGGCCCTCCGCTATCACGACCCTACCAATAGAATGGTGAAAGATGTAGTATGTGGGCAGCGGTATACCGACGAAATCTGCGAGTGGGTTTGTTTGGCCTCCAAGGAAGAGCGGCGTCGCGTTAATAACAGCTAGCATCGCGAAGGTTGAACCGACGTTTGCTCTACCTAAAACAAGGAATGCAACATTGACCCCAAGGTATACAATCAGAATGACGAATTCCAACCAAGTGATACTCATCCAGTATCTCCTTGGCAGGACGAGGGGATATTGGACGTGGCGAGCAAACAGAACAAGAACACCTGTAATCATTGACCGCAACAGTCTTTCAGGAGTTAAGCCAGGGGCCATATGCTGCACCAAGTATCGTGTACGCTGCCACAGGGTTTTCAAGACTGGATACAGAAGTAGGAAAGAAACGAATGACACAGAGTAAAACACTATGAGATCCATGACGATCAGCAGTTACGACTCTCCAGAAAGCACAGGTTGGATAATTGTGATACGCAGTTGGAAAGCTCATATAGCGTACGGGAAAGAACAAAGCCCTGTAACGGGGCGCATTGAAGATGAACAAAGTGCATAACCTTCTACAAAGGAAAGTAAGGAAGAGAAGGATATTTATATACAGAAGTGAGGTGGAGCTTCTTGTTGATACTGCCTAATTGGGGGTGAAATTTTATACTCGCAGGTACCCGTGTACTATTGGCCGCCGGAACCCGTAGCTCTACTGGGCGCCGGACTCGATAGGTGTACAGTCATGGCAAATCACCACACTGTCCGATAACTCGTGTTCGATGCTTCGTGTCCGATGCCTCGGAAAGTGGCAACAGTGTATTTGCGGCGAAAACCAAACTGGTAATAAAGCAACCGTTTCTCCCAGACCCTTCATTTAGGCAAAGATATCAGAAATAATATATACATAATACTATCTTATCAATTAAGGGGAGACAAACTGAAAAAGTGTTACTTTCCCGGAGGCATGTCCCAAGGCCAGTATGTGATCGTACACTGATACGCATGATGCCCTGTAATCAGGAGGAAGCCAGAGAAGATTCTTACCGCTTTTAGTGATCCACTCGTCATCGACAAAAAAAGTATTATCTACTGGTCTCTGGTCTTGTAAAAAGTCCGAGTCTGACTTGATACTCAAGAGCCCTCGGTTTGTCTCGAGCGTTTTCCCGTCCGGTGAGAACGCCACGGCCCTAATGGAACCGCTATGCCCCGTGAACGTCTCTTGGTGTATACCCGTGGCGGCGTCCCAGAGCCGGATGGTCTCATCACTCGAAGCGGAGGCGAGCGTTTTCCCGTCCGGTGAGAACGCTACGGCCCTAACAGGACCGCTATACCCCGTGAACGTCTCTTGGTGTATACCAGTGGCGGCGTCCCAGAGCCGGATGGTCCAATCATCCGAAGCGGAGGCGAGCGTTTTCCCGTCCGGTGAGAACGCCACGGCCCTAACGTAACTGCTATGCCCCTCGAGCGTCTGTTGATGCGGGTCCCAGTGGTCTTTTATACCTGTGGCCGATTTGATAAATGATAGCTTCTTCTCCCACTGCTGGTTTCTAACCTTGCTTAAGGTTGGACTAAATAGAAGTGCAGATCCGTATATCTGTAATGGAGCCCGTTCTATAATTGATCCATGACTACAAATAAACTTCTCTGCATCTTTTAGGAATTCAATAAAATCAGAGGCTGTATCCAACTATAACGGGTAATAAATTAGTCACTATATAGTATAGTAATGGCACAATTAACTGACCTGGGCAGCGTACAGAAGCTCCCTTATAAGCAATACCCCATCTGAAAGTCTTCCTAGAAGAGACAAAGCCTCAAGCCAGTAGAGGAAATTACTTGTCAGGAAGGTGTGGACAAAGTTGTTGTCCTCTATTTTATGTTTGCTCTCCTTCAGGTGGTAGACCCAGTACTGACAGGCGTACTGAGCTGCAGGCGACAGGTGGGTGTTGATAGTTTGCTGGTTGATCTCTGACCGCAGCTTTCCCGGCACCTTTAAACCGCAGATATCTTGTTTCAGGCATTGGTGCATCAGTTGGATACATCTTTCTGCAAGCATCTTGTGATATTTTGCCTCGTCGATCCAAAACTCATTCTTGGTACGCTTGGCCGGGTCAACCAGGAAGTCACGGAAGGACAGGTGAAAGAGCCTGACCGGGGCATCGTCCACCGAGGGGATATCAAGGACGGAGTGGAGAGAGTTGAGCAGTGCGCGGACGTCTTCGGGTTCGACATCTAAAAGTCGTGCTATTGACCGTACCGAGAGCGGTTGAGCAAGGAGTACAATAGGGCCAACGACATTTTGGAACTCGGCTAGCACTTCGGCCTTGTCCTGATCGGTGCGTCCAAAGGTGAGCTGGTGAAGAACGGGGAGATATGTGGCGTCGAGTTTGTCGAGCGTAGAATCGCGGGTCGCCGTTCGGTATTCCAAGACTTTCTTCAGTCGTTTGGCAGGGTTCGACCTTCCCTTATCGTCCACAAAGCGACAGATGGTTGCGGCAAAAATAAATAGTGGGACAGCCATCTGAGCGAGAGTTCGAATATCACCTTCGCCCGGCCAACCTAGTGGCACTTGTCCGTTATATTCATCCTTGATTCGCGCGAGCTCATACGCCAAAAATGTGGATATGTCCTGTTCCACAACTTGCTCTGGTATCTGGTGTAGAGTTAGGCCTTGGTATTTTCCCTGGACGTCCCTAAAACCGAGGCGAATAGGCAGCTCCGGCCGACTGGTGATAAAAATTCTCAGACGTACAGAGCGTACCTCCTTTGCTTGCGCGAGCAGAGCGATAATGGTCTTCACGTCTTCGTCTTTATCACATTCGTCGAGAGCGTCAATGACGATCACAATTGCCGTGGTACGGTGAATACAGCCAAGCGGTTGGAGGATGAGCTTTTCAAACTGGTCTCTTAGTGTCTTCTTTGGAACGTCCTGGTCGACAAGGGCCTCTCTGATAGAAGGCACCAGGGCAGGGATTTTATACATAAGCTGACGAGCAATGGTAGGGAAAACCAAGCCAGCTTCGCCACGGTCGCCCTCTCCCCTTTTGAAGAAGAAGCTCGCGCCAAGCAGGCCGTCTTCTGCGAACGAGGTGGCCACGGTTCGAGAGATGGTGGATTTCCCTGTCCCTGCCATGCCATTCAGCCAGAATATGCCCTCGGCTTGAGGGTCATTTGCCCACTCCTGAATCTGGCGAAGGAGCTCGGTTCGAGTGCCAGGGTGGCATCGTGCGTTGTGTTCCTCGGCGTGGGAGTCAAAGGCCGCGCCGCTTACGCTCGGGAGTGTTGCTAGGTCGATCTTAGAGTGGATATCAAGGACTTCAGTACTAGAAATTGCTATTAACTACGTATCGACCAAGGTATAAGGTCTGCATATACGTTTGATCAATCTGAAGGGCGTTCGCAAAGGAGTCCTGGTCTCGTTGAAGGTTCGCAATGATCTTGTCCACCTCCTTGCTTTCGAACGGCCACTTCAAAGCTCGCAGCCCTAGGCGTCTCATCACTTTTGTTGTACGACCCGTATATAACTTTGCTTCCAGCTTTGTAGCGACATCATCAAGTTGCGAGTATGTGTCAGCCAGGGCTTTGTGCAGCTTTTGCGACGTCTCAAGCTGAGCTCCATGCGGACCCTGGAGAAGCTTTCGCGCGCCGTCAACGGTTATCTTCAAGCTTTCGGTATGTTTTCGCAAGCGCTCGATGTCGGACTTAGCGCTCCTAATGGCAGACGAGTATTCGAGACAGAGAGAGCCGACCTTAGCGGCCAGCTCGACGACCGCGATGACGCTTGCGGCGGCTCCGAGGACCTCCATCGTGTCGGGAAACAACAGAATGATTGATATGGTTCGAGAGGAGAGCGATAGAGAATCGTGGTTATAGCAGTCTGGTCAAGTATCACAAGGTTTGGAGAGGAAGGGCACCGAGCTGCCCAACCGCTGCCCAACGCAACGGCCTCGACCCAATTACGCGGGTTGGCCGAGCGCGGGGTTCGTCGAGGCCGTTTTAAACCACTTATCGTCGATAAACCATCATCTCATCGTCGCCAGCCCTGGCGTTCCCTTGCAGGGGTGAGTCGCCGCATTCCGTCGGTTCTTGCTCGGCCCGTCAGATTGCTTGATCCGATGATCCTATGGGGTCTGTAAATTCGGGGTGCGCACGAGGGAACTAACTTTCCAGAACCCATCAATGCTATGTATGTACAATGTACTAAGCCCAAATTCTGGCACGCGCTAAATTTAGCAGAGACTGGCTCGTCACGCGGCATATCGATGCTGAACCGTTCGGCAATACCAAGTGCCCCGCCTACCCACTTGCCCGCTTCGTCACAATCCACGATTGATCTGGCGCCCTTCCACCGAATACGTCCTGGTACTGGCAACAGGCAACATCGCCCATTGATGATACTACAAGGTAAAACCAATTCCAGCCGCCATGCGAATGCGAACAATAGTTCATAGATTGTCATAGTGTAGAGCCTTAGGTCCTTGCGTCCTACCGACTACTGAGCGAACACTGTCTAAGCAAGCAGCCATGACACATCCGTACTCTTTCGCATTTGACGACTTCGTCGTTTGGCCGCCGTCCGCGCCTCCCGATTCGCTCACCGATTACACGATCGACACTCCGACCGACAGTCTATCGTACGGGAGCCCTCCGTCAACGGACGCCGATGTTGATGGTATCGCCTCGACTAGCCAAAGGACGGCGCGACACAATCGGGGACAACTGCCATTTGTACAGTTAGCTGACCAGCAAGAAGACTTGCCAATACAATGAACAACCACCTAAACTGTACAGATTACCTGTATCCCCTATTCCATCGAATGGAAGTTAACAATTAATAATAGAATAGCCGCGAAAGATACTGAGCGGATCTTGTTCTTCTGCCTCGCGCATTCTCAAGAGTAATTAGTCTAGTTAAGTGTTCTGAATAAAGCCCTGTGTTGCAAATGCATACGTCAATTTCTGCGGCGTCATGTACCTCGGGCTGCGACAGAAGGCTACGGAGCGGGCCGCGTTCCTGCAAAACTGGGGCGGGACTATTGTCTTGTATTAAAAAAAAAAAAATACGCCTCGGTAAGTAAATACGCTACTTATCCATCAGAAATCTCCAACCCCAACATCTCCAGGTTCTGTATCCAAGTGAGCCACGACAAATTGTTCTTCAACCTGGCTTGACCGTCGGCCAGCGAGGGGGGTATGAAAGGGGAGTCAAGACAGGTTCAAGAAGAGAAAATAAAATGTGAACACAAGCCATCGAAACCCATCGGCACCTGTCGAGGCACTAGGCTTTCTCATCTCTCTTCCTTTGGCTCGATCAACTTAGATCGCTCAGTTACCACTCAATGGCATCAACGCCTACAAGTGCAGCCGCCAAAGCGGTCGCCAAAAATGCCACCAACTTCACGGCGGGACGCGCCGCTTTCCAGCCGCGCCTATCCTACGAGATATCCCCCAACATCCCGCGCTCCTTCTACCTCGGCCATCACCACGCCGGCCTCGCCCGCATGCGCCAGACTCTCTCCACTGTCGGCCTGATCATCGAGTGCCGCGACTTCCGGGTCCCCATCACCTCGTGGAACCCGCTGCTCGAGCAGTCCCTGGCAGCCTCTTCCTCTCCCTCCGAGCGCGCTCGTATCATTGTTTACACCCACCGTGACCTGGGCCCTGACGCCGACGTTGGCAGGGGTGACAGCCCCCACGGTCTTCCCGGCGTCTCCTCCTCCTCCTCCGCCACCGCCCGCCACCTCCGTGCTTTCCACCTGCAGAACAAGCACGCCGTCGAGGTCCTCTTCACGGGCGCGGGGCCGTCGTACCGGTCCCCGACGGGAGCCCTTCTCGCGGCCGTCAAGCGCGTCGCTCGCGAGCGCGACAGCCTCACGGGCCTGCGCGCCCTCGTCGTCGGCATGCCCAACGCCGGCAAGTCGACGCTGCTCAACGAGCTACGCCGGCGCAGCGGCATCGTAAAGGGCAGCGGCACCGCCGCAGCTCCATCCGCCAAGGTCGCGCGCACGGGTGCCAACCCGGGCGTCACGCGCAAGCTGAGCTCGCCCGTGCGCATCGTCCCCCCCGAGGGGTCGGCGGCGGCGGATGGAGACCCGTCACTGCGCGGCGTCGGCGAGGGCGTCTTTGTCGTCGACACCCCAGGCGTCTTCATCCCCTACGTCTCGGACCCGGAGAAGATGCTCAAGCTGGCGCTAGTGGGCTGCGTGCGCGACGGAATTCTGCCGCGCGAGACGCTGGCCGATTACCTGCTATACCGGCTGAACCTCTCAAACGGGAGCAGTAGCGGCGGCGGAGGCGAACCCGATTATGTGGCGCGGCTGGGCATGGACGCGCCGACCAACGACGTCACCGAGTTCCTCGAGGCCGTCGCCAGGCGCCTGGGCAAGCTGGCCAAGGGAGGCGGGGCCAACTACGACGCCGCGGCCGAGTGGGCGGTGCAGGAATGGAGGCGGGGAGGGCTGGGCAAGATGCTCCTGGATGAGGTGACGCCCGAGACGCTGGCGACGGCCATGGAGGAGGCCAGGGAGACCGCCTTGAGTATGAACCAAGCGAGGAAGAGGGACAAGGAGGCCAGAAAGGCAAGGAATGAGGCCAAGCGGTTGGGCATTTCCGGCGCCAATGAAAGTGATTAACAAATCCAAACAAGTGAAAAGAGAAGAAGACATTTAACATCCATATTCAATGACTGGCGGCTTGGGTTCGATCCTCTCACAGATTCTCCCATAGGACCAATCATGGCTTCCGCGGTCAACTAAATAAGCCTCCCCTCTGATACTCAACATGATGAACATGTTTTAACGATCTAAAAATACAAGCTCGAGACAATGTTCGCGCAAACAAGAACCCTTAACCAAACCCTAGCGCCGCCTCCCGCAAGGTATTAGCCGACCACCAAGTCCGTGAGAACCGCCCTCCCATATATTAATCACTCTCATTCCTGTCCCAATCTGTTATAAGCCCTGCCCAAGCTTGATCGAGATGCCGTTTGCCGGGGAAAACGAGCCTTGAAAGTAATTTGAAAACACCGCGACGCCCTATTCCATGCCAAAATATCCTTTCAACGCCGTCAAATGCAAGCTAAGGGCGTCAATGCCAACCATACCATGTGTACATCAGTCACAACACCAACGGTTTTCTTTTTATTCCGTATCATTGGGCGTACTGTTGTTGCCACTTGACTAACCGCCGAGTCAAGCTGTCCATCATTTCCATGCAGCCGAGTTCCTTGAACTCCCTCGCTGGGGCAGAATCTCCGGCATCTCCCAGTGCTAGCACAGGTGGGTTGTTGGCTGCGCTCTCTGGGTGAATCAAGGGCTTATCTGAGCCCGTCGACGAACTGCCGTTGGTACCATTTACAGCACCAGTGCCTGGCCCAGAGAGCGACTCGCCGGCGAGCTCCACCTGTGTCCGCGAAATGAAATCCAGCAGCGCTGCTGCTCTCCGTTTCATGTCGTTCATAGTAATCTTGCTGCTCATCCCGCCTTTCGATTTGGCGTTCGTTTTGCTGCCGCTCTCCCCACCTGTTTTCCCAGTGCTTTGCACCCCATGATCATCTTTCTGAATATCCCGCGACTGTGAACGTGCAGGCGAGTCGTCGTCATGAACATCGCGGTCGCGTGTATATTGGTTGCGGCCCTTCTTCTTGTGCGACCTCTTTTTATCCGCCTTTGTCTGAACAGTGATTGTGGGTGGCGTATCCGGTGCCGGGTTCGAAGCGATTGGAGGTTCTGCTGTTGCTGGTGACTGGATGGCTTCTGTGGTGGTCGCAGCCGTCCCATTCGAAAGTTCCGAGGATTGCGCTGCTTTACTTGTTGCTGCTCGGGTTGCCAGAGGTAATTCTTCGGAAGGATCTGAGTCTGTGCCCGTGTCAGTGCTAGATGCTCCAGTGTGAGTCTGGGTATCCCTACCGTCTGCTCGCCGACGCTCGGGTCTACCCTTGCGCTTGTTCGCTGTCTCGGCGCGTTGCCTCTCTTTGTCTTCCTTTTCCGAGACCTTGTCAACTCGCAAATTCCGCCCAGTCGCTGTAGTCCGGGACTTTGACTTTGCTGCTCCATTGCGTCCAGTAGCCCTAGCCTCGTCCGAGTCTTCAGCATTGTCCGATAACGGTGATGTTGACCGAGATGTCGTCTTTTGCCGCTTTGTACTGTCTGGCTTTCTGTTTTGAGGCTGTCAGCAATCTGCCGCAACCCAGAGTGAGCAAAGAAACATCATACTCTTGGCTATCGCTTCTTCCCCGTTTGGGCCGTCTGTTTCCTCCCTCACTTGGATCAAGGTGCGCATCCTCTTTGCTGGCTTCGATCGCCCTCCTTAGAGCTTCTGCCTCGTCATACCCAGCCTCTCTGCTGTTCAACGTGGATCGCCTCTTCGAGGACGTATTTGTTGACGACCCGCGCCCGTTCCTGGTCTCCTTCTCCTTAGTGGGTGAGCGAATCGTCTCCTTGTTCTGTGATGCAGATCGCGATGTAGCCCTGGCGTGTCGTTTTAGAGGGAGGTAGTGGGAGTACACGCTTCTGCGAGCCATATTGTTAGCATGCTAAACCGGGAAGAACCAGAGTTTGTTTAGTGAGAAAAGAGGTATGAGACATGATCGCCAATGCACCGCCCATGCGGTCCAAGCAGCCGAGTGTTCAGCCCCCAAGCCTTCAACCACCCAAACTCTGGGACCAATAAGGGAGGAGGATTTACCCATTGCTTGCCGTCCAGAGTTTATGTAAATCTTGTCGACATTGCTCGCAGAAATATTCGTCGGGGCTCGATTCTTCTGTCATAATCCCGACACAGCCGCCGTGTTGCCAGACTTTGCAGACGTCGCACTGCACGAACAGCCCGGCGGTATCATCGGTCACGTCGGCCGAAAAGAATGGTTCGAGACCAAAGGCATGTTTGAAGCCGTGTTTGGAGTCTTCGTCAAAAGGCGGCGGACCTTGATACTCCTCATTGCCGCAAACGCAGCGAACGGCTTCATCCTCTTCTTGGACATCGTCGTCGCCGTTAGTCATGTCAATTGTTCCGGCTTTGCTTCCAGCTCTTTCCCTCTCTTCGACCTGTCCACGAGTGCGCCGGCGAGTTCCGAATGGGTCCTCGGCTGTGATGGTGTCTTCTGGCGGCTCGGAGGAAAGCGATCCTGTGGATGTAGACTTCTGGGGTGAGCCGCCTTTGTTAAAGTATCGAGAGCTACGCTCCGGGCGCCCCGAAGTGCTTGAGGCAGTAGAAGAGATCTGCGACTGCGATTGCGTTGCTCGCGCCCTCGAAGACCGCCTCGGGTCTGTAGCTGCCATTGTTCGCAGCGGACGCCACAGAAACTATGGCAGTGTAGAGGGTATGCTGAGACGTAGTCGCAGCACGCGACGGGTTTGCGCGTTTGGCTAGTGCACCAAGCGGCTGACAACAGTCGGTCGAGGGCTGTCTCCCGGTCGGGAATGGTAGGTAAAGCTTTTGACTTCTCAGGCCACGAAATCGTTGGGGGAAAATCGCTTGGCCTCGCAGCCGGTAATGAAATTGCGATTCTCCGTCTCACGCGGGCCGATGACGGGGTGAAGCGACGTCTGCGTAGGCGGACGCGCTTCGAGAAACCTCGCACCAATGGCCCGACAATGTCTTTTATGCAATGCAATTTCTCAATGGAAATTCGATGTTTCCTGAGTTCGGGTCGCGCGCTGGCGAAAGTCAGGTAGGTAATGAGGTTCGAGGCTAGTCGCTTCGGAAAGGTCACGGCGGCGTGGGCAGACTCGACTTGACGCAGCAGTAAGGAACGTGTATTGTATGCTGCTGAAGTGCCGCGCTGAGGCCAATCGCAGAAGGATCGGTTGGTTGTCGAGAACAGGTCGACGCCGGCGACGGGAGGAGACGGGTTGCGACACCGTGGGAAGCGAGAGAAAGAACGAGAGTGAGGAGGATGCCGGGACGGGCGCTCCGACGTCAAACTGTGGGTGCTTGCACAATGTTCGCAGCGTGACTTAGAAGCAAGAAGCCTGTAATCATGACTGAGAATGTTGTAGAGCGAAGTATGCGTCCGAATGGCTTGGAATTCGGGGTGGTGGTGAGATGGTGGAGGGGAGAGCAGACGGGGTCAGAGTTGGTGACGAGCGGGAACGCTTTGGAACCAGCAGCACACACGCCGTTTCCCCAAGCGTGCCCGCAGCTAGCAATTTTTGGCAGATGCGCTGAGGTGGGAACCGGCGGCTCGTGCGGGGCTTACTGTAGTACACTGGTAGCGGAGTGGGCCCGTAGCTCCATAGTGCCCAGCAAGTTTGTAGCACGGTGTGAACCGCGATTCGCTTTTAAGCGGCGGCAGCGACTACCCGACTCCCTCCCTCAAAGATCTTCCTCAACAACGGCGAGGACATGACTAGATGAATTGGTCGAACAAAGCAGACAATGTGACTAAAATTTGGACTCGAAGCGTAGTAGGATGTGAGGAATATGTGCCGAGAAGTTATACTGGTGCGAGGATGATTCTCATCTGTAAGGCTGTTGACTCTTTGAAGCGCCTCCTCTGGTTGTATTGAAGTAAGCTATCTATCCAACGATGTCCTATCTCCAGACTACAGCTGTTACTTTCTTGTTACACGAATTTGCCAGGGGAAGCCACACTATCAAGGCCTAATGGCTACGTTTTTACCATTGTTATAACTATGCAGAAGAGACTTACCAACTGCAAGTACTTACTACAGAGCCGCCGTCAGGGACCCCGGGATAACCTCGGGCTAAGGAGGCCCGCCTCGATTCAACGAGGGGTCGGGGAGTGAGATTGCTTATGTAATTCCCTTTCTGCATCAACCGCCAGCGATGGACAGCATTCCTCCTCCATCACCACAAGAGACTGCCGCCAAAGCCACCGCCCCGTGACTCGATTTCCAGCACTCCAACTCTTTCGAACTCGATGAAAATCACTCGCTAAACCGCGGAGTTTGTTTGCAAGGCGATTTGACCCGGAAATTGTGCGGAACTTCATTTTGAGCGAAAAGGTGGGTGCTTCTCCGCCGACCGACCCAAACTCGGGCCGGGCCCTAGATCCCAGCTTGCGGAGGTCCAGCTGGCCGTTCCGGCCACTTCACTGCATCCGGGGGCATGGAGGGGTATTTTCGCGAACGGATGGTCTCATATCTTGGCTGTCGCACTCTCGGAAGCTAATGTCTTCTTTGGTTTGATTTTAATGGTAGACTAATTTCTTGTTTGGAGGGAAGCCCGCCGCGAGCCGATCTCACGCCTCGAGCGAAAGTTCCGGCAACCCTATCGAGCCGATCCTACCGATTCAGTGCCGTTTTGCAGCGCACCCGAGCTTTTGCTTGCTTGTTGTCGGCGAGAGGCTGCACATTTGCACCTGGTCCGGTGCAGTCGGTTGCAGCAGCCCCGGGTAGTTAGTGGGGAAGACACCGTGGTCCGGAGTTGCCAACCTGCTGCCTTGAGCTTCCTGGATACTATGAAATCTCGATGGGTACGTTCACATCTTACTCCTTCCTTTCCACCATGTACGCGCCAGAGACACATCTTACGCGGTATTCGAACGGACTCTTATGTTCCTACCCTTCCACCCTCCCACAACACCAAGCAGCACATATCGTTTCATTCGAGCACTTACCATGGCAGGAGGCACTTGCCCACTTGGCAGTGTGCTCTTGTCAGGGACCATGCACTGTCTATCTACCCTCCCTCCTGCCCTCTCTTGCCCCTAGACTCCTGGCGATGTTCATTATAGGCTCGCTTATGTTCGCTTCTACCTTTCTCGAGTTTAATTGGAGGCTAACACTGGTGGACTCAGCACCTCAGTTAGGACACGATCAAGTTCTCAAAATGGCTACCGAGCCCATATCCTCGCTGTTCCCCAATAGACCCATCCGGCCCTTGCCAAAGCGGCGGCTTAGAGAGCGGCTGTCTCCTGAGGTCGCCGACACGATCCAGTACCCCCCTCTCCTTCAAAGCTCGACCTCTTTGTTTTCATACCCCTACCCGCTGCCAGAAGAACATTCTGATACTGGGCCGCCAGCGGTTCGCGAGGCGGGATCGCATCATGAGCAACGCAAACCGCAAAGCAACGGGGTGGCGAACGACCGGAAAGCGGAGGACGCTGCGCTGAAACAAGGCATGGCGACCCGAGCAGCTCTGCAGCACGCCAATCTCGTCACACGCCCCAAGCCGGAGCATGGACGATATGCGGATTCACTTCCGCCACACTCAACGGCGTCTTCGGCTGACGGATACGATCCTTTTGAGAATACTAACAACAAAAAGAGGAAGATACCCACCGCCGGGGACTCTGCGCCAAGCGGATCACATGTTGTCAACGATTCTGGGACCGGGGCGGGTTCGTTTGCGACCGGTGCCCAATTCGCAGAAGGTCATGGCGAGGATTTGACTGCTACAACAGCGCCTGGAAGCTTCTCGTCAAGTGTACATAACGTTCCTGGGCCAGGTCGAGGAAGGTATGGCCGGCCTAGGAGCGGTAAAAACCCATTGCGACCCCTGTACGACTCGACTAATAGTTGGGCTGGGAGGACCGCCAAACCGCGCGCAGGTCAGTGGACAAGCGGAAGCAGTATGTGGATTGGCGTAAGGGCATGAAATTAAGTGGCTGACAGTTTCCAAAGGCGAGAGTACTGGCATTATCTCGAATGCCATCGCCAACGCGGAAAAGCTTCCACCGCATCACGGACAGGAGAATATCAGTCTCTTACACCAGCCCTTACCTGCTAAGCGCAGTCCGGCGTCGACGCAGTTCACATTCACATGTGACTCGCAAGTCCCGGGGTCACTGGCTTGGCCTGGTTCCGATCGGAGGATGACCATGCCGCAACACCAAGCAGCTGCAATGAACCAAGGAAAAGAAAATTGGCCACGTGTATCCCAGTCAACGCAGGCTGGGCACCCTGCGCCGGCAATGACTCAGGCGGCGGACGCGGGTGTCAAAGAGGCCTCGTCAAGAGGTGGGACAGGTGGACAAAGTCAACACACAGCGCCGTCTCAAAAGACTTCTCGCCGAAGTGCTACGAAAGAATACCTAGCTGCGGCCAGGGCGCGCCGCCGGGAAACGCAGCTATACAACAAGCGCCACCCGCCGAAGCCCGAAGACATGTGGATCTGCCACTTTTGCGAGTATGAGTGGATCTTTGGGCACCCGCCCGAAGCCCTTGTTCGGGCGTATGAGATCAAGGAGAGGAAACAGCGCCAGTTGGAAGAACAGCGGAGAGCTCAGTGGGAGAGGATGAAGAAAGGAAAGCACAAGGGGAGAAAGAACAGCAAGCTACCAGCCAAGAACAGCAACGCTACGCATGATCCGCATCATCATGCGGATGGCGTTGGGGTTCACGGCTCGGATTACGACCACGGGGATCAAGGGGATGAGTACTACGACGATGAGTATTATGAGGACGAGGAGTACGACGCCGAGGAGGAAGTTGCCATTGAGCACGGCCCGGAAAGCCTGGGGCGGCATGACGATGTTCCCGCTCGTTTTGGCGACAGCTCTGCAGTCCACGATGGTGGAGGGACCTAGTCAGAACCTGCCGTACTGCTGCTGTTTCGGCGACACTAGGCCATTCCGTATCTTATTCCCTCCGTGGATCAAAGAATGGATTAGAGAATTGACACGCTACAACGCATAGCCCATGTTTAGTAAGCAGGTTTGGTGGCATAGTCAAAGCTTGGGAGGGACAACCGGAAGGGTTGCTTGCTCGTGTCTTGACTGCCCTTGTGGTAACACTTTGGTTGGAAAGTTGGAGGACGACAACTTTTAGAGAGACCAGACTCATTCCCAAGAGGACGCGTCGAGGAAAGAAGCGGCTGGTCGTGCTTGGTTTTTGCTGGGAAATAATCCCGGGACGATCAAGTCACGACAACGGCTATTGATCCAGCTTCAAGCCACGAGCATCATTGGCCCTAAATGCTCTCTTAGCATTAGCCCAGTCAACACAAATATCCTCTCTTGAAAAAGCGAATCAGCGCACATGGGGAGTTGAGACCACCGAACCTTCACTAGGCATCCTCCTATTGGCATTGATTGTTTGGGCTGTTGTCAGCTAATCCGTGCCGTGTGCAGCAAATATTACGAAACATTTTGGCTGCTTCAGTTAGCTTGTAGATAACTGCGTGCAACGTCAGTGTGGATTGAAAAGAATTGTTACGGACCCGTACTCCGTGCGCTATTCAGTTCCTCTTGGCCCATTGCGTCATACCTCAGCTCTTTATCGGCGTCTGCGGGCTCTGCCCAATACAAGTGCACTGCAACATGCTGTGTGTCGGGAATACATGTAGAAACTAGAAACTAAGGGACTTAAAAGTTGTGTTCACATCGATTATAAGTGGAAGTGATCGATTTCAACGTACCTCAGTTGACAACGCTACCAGAGGGTTGATTTCATACTAATCCGTAGTAATTTGTTCTGTTGCGATCAACATCGCCCGTCACAAATGATTGTGATTTTCTGAGACCGGGGACGAGGCGGACGGGTCAGAGACACGCGGCAGTCGGTTAAGAGGCTGATGAGAAGCAACCGAGTCCTTGGTTGCATAAGGGGTCTGGCAAGCTGCAGCCCAGATGCAGCTGGGAATTGCGCATTACGTAGACATGTAAACTGTCCAGGATCGTAAAGTACTGGAACGCTATCTGGTAACTAACCGTATTGCATGGTGAAGTGCGCAACATCCGATTCGATTTCAGGTGTCAAATAAAGTATTTCTGGTATCGTACCTTACACTAGTGTAAGACAAGGATCACAGTTCCAATGAACCCGCCCTGCGAGTGGTGAAATCTCCACCCTGACCTGCTTACACCTGCTGCTCTCTGCGCGACAACCCAGTTTACAAAACAGCAGGGGACCTTTTTAAACTGTGCCGTCTCAGACGTCCCCTAATCTTTCGCCTCATCGTCCGTGCCGGCGCGCAGGAATCTGGCATCTCTCGCAAGAACGTGTCGCCAAGCTGTGTCGCGCTGCGCACATTATTCAAGGCGCCCTGCACTCCCGATTTGCCTTATGACCCTCTCGGCGAGTTAGCCACTGCACGCCCGGGTCTGCCGATTCATCTGCGAGGATGTTTGGCTCCCGCTCCCGCAGGCATCGTCCATCAAATCCGGTATGTCGTCATTGTACCTTATGCATCTTCGTTTCCGAGTCCCCTGTTTCATGGGAGAATAACTGCTTCTTGCTGCTTAACATGCAAGATGTTTTTTATACCCCCAAGTGCCGAATTTGTTGTCCAATGAATGCTTGGACTCAGTCAATGTCCACCTCTGGCTGTCAGGTTCCGAAAGTCTGCTAACGGGTGCGCAATGACACTCTTTGGACAGCCTCTTACAGCGGCAACCGCGAATCCCAATGCTGCCACTGCCGCCGCCGCTGTCTTCAAACGTCATGAATCAAATCCTTCCTTGTCGGCCTCTGCCGCCGCCGCCGCCCTCCGCGCACGACCAACAACACCCACTCGTGTAGCCGATGTCCAGACTAAACGGACCATGCGCCGGAGCGCATCTGTCGCTTCAGCCAGTACCACGCCAGAGCGGGCTCGAGACCAGGCTGGGTTGCGTAGGCGCGGCAGTAGCGGGTCTATGACCGAGCGCACATTTCGAACCCCAAGCCCAAACCGCCCTGGAAGCAGCGCCGCGGGTCACCAGAGAAGCCAGTCTTTCAGCGACGATACGCCGCCCGTGCCGGCATTGCCTCGAGATGTGGATGCGACAACAAGACAGGCCGCCGCTCGGAGCGCCAACACCGCCCGCATGAGCGGTGCTCCCGTGCGCCTCGCTTCCCAAAAGCTTGCTTCAGGAGAGGCACCATCCTGGTTTGGCGCCGCCAAGATGGGGGACCTTGGGAGCGTGCGCAGGACAGATCCAGCAATGGCTAGCCCCCCGTCAAGCCCACTGCCAGCGGTAGTATGGGACGAGGATCCCGCCGAGGGAGCACGACCAGGCAGTCAGGCCTCCTCTATCAACTTCTCCTACCCAACACGGGCGAGGCGCGGTTCCGCAAACGTTTCGCCGGTTGTCGAAGTCAATTCGGCTGCCAGCGTGCCATCTCAGACAAATCGGGCGCCCGCAGCACCTACAAACCACCAACCGGCAGTACAGGCCAGGCATCAGTCAAGAGGCCAACCAACCGTGCTACCGACAAGGGGACCGTCCACTTCTAGTTCTGCGGACCAGGCATTAGTGTATGATGCGAATTCGCGAAGGATGGTGCGGCAGGCAGATCTGCTGGCGATTCAACAAGCTCAGCAAACAGTGCCCAGCCCTCCAGCGCAACCGACAGGTCCCAAAAAGAAGAGAGCTCCGCAGAGGGCTGGTTCGCATCTCGCTGCAGGTACGGTAAGCCGCACCAAGACCGAGCCAACCTCGAAACACCAGCCTCCGAACTTAGCGCCCCACGATCAACCACAGCCAGCTGTGCGACCACTACACCCAAATGAATCAGCCTCGCCCCAAGAGAACCGAGTGGGGGGCGAACCGGTAGATGTGGTTACGGACTCCCCAAAAATAGAAACAAAGAAGGTTGAGTCGTTATCCGAGGGGAAAGCCGTCAGTTTGGCCCGGTCGCCGGTTGCCCCCACCTCACTCTCGGTCGCTTCAGATGCATCGCAGTTTGTTGTGAGAAGGCAGCCTTCTGTGATTCAGGAAGGACAAGAACCAGGAGATGCATATGGTGAAGCGAAAGCCCAGGCTCCCATCTCGGATGCTCTTGATGCGGTGCCGACACGGCAGAGAATGCAAGAAGGGGTGACTCCAGAACCTCGCCTACCCGTAACGCCGCCACAAACCATAAGCAGCCCATCAAAGCATCCTCCAGAAAATCATGGAATGGTTCAAACCGACCAGAAAGCAAAGTCTGACCTTATTCGTATCTCGAATGACACGAAGCCAAAGTCCGGTGCGACGGAGCACGGCAGAGTTACGCATGTTTCGCGTGAGCGGACGCATTCAAACAGTCCCGTTCGACAGGCCCATTTTGGTCCTGTTCAAGATAATCTGACAGTCAAACACTCACCACCGCCCCGATCGAGGTCACCGCGCAAGTCAGCGATGAAACACAGCAGCTCACCCGACGGCGCATCGCCTTCTGATGACGCCTCCGAAGCTCCAGCGCTTATCAACCGAGAATCCTCTGTGACACGCAAGAAGTCTGTACGCGTTAGTTTCGATGACAACGCCAAGGAAGTAGGCGGTGAATCGGCTCCCGCCGACAGTCAGATAGGGTCGTCATCAAATGTCACTTCGTTGTATTCGGATCGCCACAGCTGGCTCGGTAACAGTGGTCGCAATTCAGTGCTGGCCTCGTTTGACGATGATATCGTGATGAAGCCGCGGCCGGCTCTGCCCAGTTTTGGCAGCGTGAGGGACAGAAAGCCTCGAGAAAGCAGCCCGGCTGAAGTCGAGCGACCACTTGTCCGACCCAGAGGGGAGGCGAAATATACTTCGCCAACACCTCTGCTTCCCAGCCCGCCACTGGGCGCGAGCAGCGACCATGCTCTAGGCGCGATCGTGTCGAAAGGGAACGAAAGGGTCAAGGAAACGAGCGGGCAATCCGAAGACTGCTTGGCACATAGGGAGCCGTTACCGCCCATTGTTACCAGCGTGGAAGGAACAGGCTACTTAAGTAACGGTTCTGACACCAGTTCAATGCTCAGCTCCGAGTTTGACCCGCCTCCCCCTTCACCGCCGAAGCCAGTCATGGAAGCGCACCCGAAATCGCCGGCAGGACCGCAAAACGAGGAGCACAAGGAGCACAAGGACCCCGCCAACTGCTTGACAGCAACCTCAGAGATCGAGGTGACATCCCCTCAGGTCGCGCCGATGCAGCAGGACATGGAGGAGGAGCCGCGGATACCGGCAATTTCTATCTCGCAGCCAACACCACCTAGTGTTGCGACCGAATCCTCTAAGCAATACTTCACGGATGTTCCGGGAGGGTTCCCAGATGATGAATCGGATCAGTCAACCGTCTCGGCAGCCAAAACGACCTCGGAGGCCACAATCCCTATTGAGCCGGCCGAGATTCCTCAGCAAGATAAACACCTCAAAAATGCTCCCCAGCCCAATGTCGCAGATACTTCGAGTAATTCGGATAGCGATATATTTAGTGATGCTTACGAAGACCTCTCAGATATAGAAGGCGAGGGCTTCCAGTCACTCGATGCCGTGGTGGAAAGGCCGGTACAGCAAAGCTCTCGTGTGTCTGCAGAACCTGAACAGGTCTCTCAACGAACCCCGACCCAACCAGTTCATGACGAGAAGCCTCAAATTGAAACCCAAGAAGTAGTCTCGGCACCGGTCGCTGTAAATTCACAACCTGCGGAGCACCCTCAGGACGACTGGGAAAGAGCCAAGGCGTTTTGGAGAAGTCTCACGGCTGAGAAGCGGGCGTTGCTGGAAAAGGAGGCGTTGGAAGAGGCTGGAATCGAAGGAGACAGGGACGAGGAACAACCTGAGACAAAACCCAAGAAGAAGAAGACGGTTGAGCGGAAGAACTCGGAACGGAAAGCGTTGGCCGTCCAGATGGCGCAACAAATGATGGCACAACAGACGCCAGAGAGAACAACGCACCCAGACCGCAGCTATATGATCAAATCTGGAGAGCGGTGGACTGGCGAGGGTGAATTGGCAAACCCGACGATGCGGAAGAGCATGCGTGTCGACCCGCAGCAGCAAGCTCCGACAGCCCCTGTGGCAGGGCCGCGTTTACGAAAGTCAATGCGGGTGAACGGGTCAGGCGCGACTGGTCATGAGCCCCGAACAGCAGAGACCACAACAATGCCCAAGCGACCGGAGTCATACCCTGCGGCCCTTCCTCCCCCAAGCACCGGGCACCGCAGGTCCGCGACGCAGGTTGAACAGATCCCACCTTCTCTGAGGAGACGGGGTTCTACCGGCAGCGAAAGCAGCTTCAAACGGTCACGTTCTAGCAAAGGCCAAGGTTTCGGGTTCCGCCACTCCATGAGACCAACATCCCCCCGGTCAACCGTGAGCGAAAATCACACGAACAAGAGGTTCTCGTTGAGGACGCTTTCCCCGGCCGGCTCGGTCTCACCCCCAGTTACTCAAATGCGCACTACGCTACGCGGCTCATCCGCCGTGGAAAAGCGGTCCAATGGGATCCGAATGCCCAGCTTCAGCCTCTCGTATGGCGGGGGAAAGAAGAATAGGAAGGGCAGCTCAAGGGCATCATCAGGTAAGGCATTCTCCAGCCGGCTTGCCGACTCAAGCGATGAAGAAGGGAGCGGGGCCGGCTTCGAATCAGGTTTCCGCAGCCGTTTCGAGGATTCGAGCGAAGACGAACCCGTCGTGCCGATCCCCGCCTTGCTCTCTGGAACCACATCCCATTCGTATCCTGTCACCGATGACCACCATCTGCGGAAGGAAAGCTCCGTTGCGAGCACTGCCCTACCGGAGGAACTGGAAGACAGCAGTGAAGTATCTCAGGATGTCAATGCAAGGTTATCAGCGACAGAAGCAAACGGCACCGACAATAACAACAGCGCAGCGCGCTCAGCTCCAATCACCAGCACAACGACCAAAAACACTCTCCGCCGCGCCCGCTCCGGAAAAGGACAATTACTCCCCGCATCCCAGGCCGTTGCCCCTCTTCCGTCCTCTTCCCCCTCTCAACCCGTCGATGGCAGCAACGAAGTCGTGGCCCGCCCCTCGCGGCGGAACAGCATCTTCTCTGTCCTGCGCCCCCGCCGCCATCGCAAGAAGGACAACAACACCAGCACCAGCACCACCGGTGTGGTCGGCAGGGCCGGTAAGATCGGCCGCCCCGACATCAGTGAGAGCGCTGCCCGTCGCGACACCAGGCTGGAGCGCAGCATCGGCCAACTCGCCATCATCCGCAGCCGTCGCGGCGGCGGAAGTGATGATGATGAACCGGATATGGAGGAAGAGGAAGGCGCGGAGGAGGAAAACAACGGGGGGAAATACAGGGCAGGGGTAATGGCACCCTCGCCATTGTCGTCACCGTCGTCGCCGCCGTCGCAAAAGCAGAGGAGTTCGCGACTGCAAAAGCGCTGGAGCGGTGGTGGGGGTCCGGGTTCGGGCAGCGTGCCCATCTCAACTGTTTCTTCTTCTTCACCTCGTCCTCCTGTTGTGGCGGATGATAGTGGCGGCGACGGCGGCAATGCTGGAACTGCTGCGATTGACATGCTCTTGAATGACAACGGTGGCGGCATACGAGATGAGGATGGTCATGGGCATGATGTCGTCGGCGGCGACGGTGCGTTTGCCCCAGCCGCGCGACATCAGCAGGCAATAAGACGCACCACCATCGGCTCATCGCTGTCGAGCAATCTGGGCACCAGGACGCTCAGCGGCAGCGGCGGCGGTGGCGGCGGCGGTGGCGGCGGGTTCTACCATCTGCACCCTCGGCGAAGGGTGTCTTCCGTAGGTATGGATGTGGGCGGCGGTAGCGGCGGAGGGAGTGTGGATGGTTCCGTCATGGAGGGTAGCCTAGCAGGCGCATCTTCAACGACGAGGAGGAAGAGGTTTGGCGCGTTGAGAAAAATATTGCGGCTTGACGACTGAACCGATCGATGAGGGATACATTGGGGAGGGACTACGTCGTAAAATGACACATGGAAGACGGAGACCAGCAGGATGGAACAGAACACGTAAAAAAGGAGTAATCGGTTTGGAAAGTTTTGATCTCGGAGGCGAACCATGGAACAAGCAAGCAGTCATTTTAGCACGCGTATATACCCAATGTTGGATAGGGCAGTTTGGATTCTTTTTATGTCGTCTGGGAAAGGGCTATCGGCGGAAGCACTAGTATGCTGGTACAAACCTTGTTAGACGACATATTGAGCCTCACTTGAAGGCTGAAATGGTAATAAATTTGAACGAGCAAAGTGTGGAATACGGTCTGCGTAACGAGTGTTGAAGCATACGCATGTACGCTGGTCGAAACTTCCTGCTGCTTAACCTGTCACTGGAATGTCAAACCATTTCCCAACATTCACGATCCAGCCAGGACAAATCTGAGTCACCCTACTGTCTTGTATTTAAGCTGCTGCAATGGCGAGTACACCGTATATACCTTCGAATATCGCCTGCTTTGTTCGGTGTCGTCCCTAGAGATAGGGTCGCATCTAGCGTACAAAGTCCGGCGAGTACGCACACTCGATTGAATATACATGATTATACTGTACGTGCACATTTACAGGTTGACATATGACTTGTTAACGGTGTACGTTTCACGACCGTATTCAACATCAAACTGCCCAACTCAACGTTGCCTTAAAGCGGTGACCGCCATCAAATGTCATGCAACTATGCGGCAAAATGCTCAAGAAAAGGCGTTCGTATGCTCCAGGACGCCGAATGCTATGCAGATGATATGATTACTAAAACCCCAATAATTCCCTTCCCTTCGCCCTTCATGTTCCGAAATCTGCCTGAATGGCTCAGTTCCCCAACCCCATTGTCCCGGGTGTCCAAACACCATCTACCCTACCCCACGATATGTATGTTGTAAGTCGCCTCAATAAGGCTGTTAAATCCATCTAGTTCTCTTCGCCCTTTCGCGGTTTTCCACCACGCGCCAGGAGCAGAGTGAGTTCGCTCTTTGACCGTCCAAAGGGGATCGACGGCACAGGATTGGGAGGCGTCGGCTTAAGTTGTTGATCCAGCATGGACGTTGAGGGTCGCGAGCCGTATATCACCTGGTCCGGGATGTCCCTCGCCTCGGGAACTGCGGGTTTTGACGTCACAGTCTCCGAGTCAAATTGGCCCCGGGCGGTTGCGGTGACGGTCACCACACTACTCGTGGGCTGTGAGGGGAGAAGGGCACCACCAGGCTCTCGAAGCCGCTGTGGCCGATCTGAATTATTTGAACGAGAACGGATCATGGGAGGTGCTCCGTGTTCGAATGCCTGGTCTGCCACAAACCCCGCAACTGGCGGGGCACCGGTTTTAGAAGTGGCCGGTGGTGGTTGTTGTTGTTGTTGAAGGGTTTCACTCCGGCCCTCAACAGTCTCATGATATGCGACACTATCCCTGACATCCCATGTTGATCTTCGTTGCGGGCTGGTTGGACGTGACTGCTGCTCCGCCTCAGCTTGGTCAGACTGTCCGGCGGTTTGAGGGGGAACACTCTGGGAAGTGGACCGCTTGGTAGCGCCTGGATTTGCTCGGCGTTTCCCAACAGCTTTAGCGCTAAGACCAGAATCGCTCGTTTGCGACGAAGACGATGCGTGTCCAGGTGCTTGAGAAGCGGTTGAAGTTGATCGCTTAGATGTGGAACGCTTAGAAGCTGCCCCCAAGCCCGCC
The DNA here is from genome assembly GCA_033296725.1 of Corynascus novoguineensis. Lineage (NCBI taxonomy): Eukaryota > Fungi > Ascomycota > Sordariomycetes > Sordariales > Chaetomiaceae > Corynascus > Corynascus novoguineensis. The sequence goes on from MU857669.1 coordinate 81,900, forward strand.
ACTCTCTGACTCGAATCCAACCCTAAAGACGACTGGGAGCTTGGTCTGCGGGTCATGAGCGGCCTTCTCTTAGACGCTGCAGTGGTCGCCACGACCTTTTTGCCGGGCGCGGATGTAGTTCTCTCGCCCGTAGGCGGAGGAACAGGCGGAGGTGGCATGTCTGCCGCGGGCGCGACTGTTGCTTTTTTCCCTCTGCTTGGCTCGGGAAGGTTGGATGCAGGTGAAGAGCTTGCGGATGCATTGCCTTGTCTCTGTTTCACCGACAACGGTAGTGGTGGGGGAGGCATCTCCGAGGCCGTTATCGATGCCGTGCTTGTCGATACGGCATCCCCATCATGGATGGCTTCGTCGCCAGAGGCTGGCGGCGAGGCAAATCGGGCAGTGGGGCGCGGACCCGATGAGGATGGGCCTCTCGACTTTTTAAGAATCGGATGCGGTGGCGGTGGCCTTGAGGAAGAGGGGGTCAGACCCTTTTTCCCAATCGATGAGGCAGAGCCTTGTTCCGGGGTGTCGCGTAGGGGTGGGGTCGGGTGGTTGACGTGGCCTTCGGTTCCATGACGGCTCGAGCCAGGCGTCTGGAGACCGAATTAGCAATCACACGCTCCCATGTGCCGCACAAGAGCGTACCTTGAGCCGCCTAAACCGGTCCGCAGGCGATGGTAGCGGCACGAATGTCGGACCGTTCGAGAACTCCTCAAAGAGCCTAGCAAGCTCTGGGCCACTGAGGTTTCGTAACCTATCGCTACCCCATACGTGCCACCAAAAGTTCTCAAGGCGGAAAGCGCTAGGGTCGAAGAGACGTCGGAATGTGGTAGTGTAGACTGATAAGAGAATTAGTCCAGCTGCTGAGCCCAACCATCAATGGCATCAGTTGGCCGAGTTACCGTTCCAGTATTGTCGGATCTTTTCAGGAGGCACCACGGGATAGCTTGCAATTTCGGCATATATTTCTTTGGTGTTTTCAAAAAAGCCCAAAGGCATCACCGCGCCCATCTTGGGAAAGGTCCACCTTGGGCTGATAAGTCGCGGCGGGCTAGCAAATAAATGGGACTTTGTGAATGCTGCGAGATCATGGCTTGCGCGATGCTCCCAGCGGTTCGGCCCGACTCGCTTCCAAACCTGACGACAAGGCGCGCATATGATGAGGCGAGGCCTCGCTAGGGAGAGCTTCGAGAGGAAAAAAAAGGACAGGTGACTGAGGTTCGATGTCGTCCCAGGTCTTGGTTGATCGTTAGTCTTCCACCAAAAAACCAGCACCGGCTCGCAGATGCTCCACCAATGAGATGAATGAATTCTTAGGTGTGTGAGGTAGGGTATGGGGTCTTCAGCTGGAGGATAAGGGTGGGGTGAAGCATGAAGAGAGGCCTAGCAGACTCGACCACGTCACCGTGGTCACCGTCTGAGCAGAAGGAGAACCGGGGCGTGAAGGAGTAAAGCGAGTCTCTGTGTCATGGAGGTTGAGGTGGCTCTTGTTGCAAACATGCCGGCAACCTGGACGGATGGCTGCGACGACAAGGGTGCACGCCCGTGAAGCTTCTGTTCGCTGCCCGCCGCGCGACTTGCTTCTTCTCTGCCTCGTGCCAGCCAGGCACCAACCATCATCCTCGGGGGCTTGCTGTCGTGTGGTTCAGGTTGGGTGAAGGGAGGTCCATCAAACACTTACACGCTCAGCTGTCAAGACCCAACAAAGAGAGCCCGACGGCGGCTGGGGAAAGTGAGTGGAGACTTGTTCCTCACCGCCGCCCTTCTAAACCCTAATCTGTCGGTCCCAGATCCGGCCCACTGTCCTGGGCCCAGGATGACGAAAAATACTAAGGGCGATATTTGCCCAAGCCTGCAGGGTAAGTGCTCAAGGTTGTTTGGCGGCTTCGGATTCAATCCGAAAGGACACCGAAGACACCGGGCTCTGCCGGATTCACGGACGTTTCTTGGTGTTGAGGGAGGCGGTCCCTGCAAAATAAGAAACAGTAGTCTGTACCTCGGCCAAGCATTAATGATCCAGCCCCGTTTGTGCCGAAGGAAGGAGCGGTGGAAGAAGTTGAATGTGAGATCGGAAATGAATGGCTCAGCTGGCCGCGGTGTTTCCCGCCACAGGTTGCCTGGCTGGTTTGGGAAGGCGCAAAAAGTGAAGAATTCAAGACAAATTCACTTGGAGCCCGCCGCAAATTACCAAACGGACCCAGAAGGCAACATCCAACCTTCCCTTTCCCCTGCTGACCGACGATGGCTACAGGGGCCGGGGTATTGCACAGCAATTCCAGATTAGCCTTGTTGGGGGGATCCTGGGCCGTGGTGTTTGTGGGGTGTCTCGGATGCCACTCGCTCGGGCAGTTGTCACGCGGTGAGGTGGTTCTAGGGGATTGATAAACCCATGCCCATCACGACCGCAACAATCCCATTCTCCCGACTCTTGCGCCGATAGAACGCGCGTGCTCAGCCTCTGTCAGCCCCAGCCGCGGCGTTGCGAATTGGGCAGGTAACTCCTGAACAGATCCGGCGATTCAGCGAGAGTTGGCGCGAGGAACACGGACCTGGGCAAGAGGGAAGGGACGAGACGGCAGGGATCGCCTGGGCAATCGCAGTGCGCTGTTCAACAGGCTGCGATTAACTCAGTGGAAACCGTGACCTGGGAATTATCCTAGTTCTTTGGAACCGAAAGCCAACGTGATCTCTCTTTGCCTCCGTCCCCAACTCCCGTCGTCCGCGCCGGCTCCTAGCACGGGACCTGCTGTATCTCCGCAGGGCGAGACAATGGCGACCATCACCTGACGGGGTCAATGCAGGCACGTGGATTCATGGCGACACCAGAGCCAAGCCTTCCTCGACCGTCCGCACGGCAGGTCACATCACGCCCTACGTGCCCACACTGCCATGTTGTCGCCTGGCCTGCCGTTTCGACTAAGTTATCGCACAAAGTATTACCTCAGCCGCCCGATACCCACGCACAACCTTGCCTCACCTCGTAGCGGCTTTGGCTGCCTTCAACTCCGAACACGAAGCCTCACCGTGTGCGAAGCATCGGATTGCTAATGTCGTACTTCTGGAAGGGCCTCTCTGTCGGATTCCGCGCCAAACAACAACATAACCGCGGCTGGTGTAACGGCGTCACCTCCCCCCCACGCCCGACTTCCTCACTGTTGGTCAGTCCAGGTATGGCGCGTGCGGGGGGCGAAGAACGCGAAGGTCGTCTTCCTATCACTGCTGGCAGACAAGTGCTGCATGGCCGGCCGGCGGATCGGGTCGGGCCTTCTCAGCGGTGAGGAAGAAAGGAGGACGTGAGCGTGGTCAACGAACGAGAGCTAGGTGCCCGGCAAAGCTCGGTCTACCTACAAAGTGATCATACACAGTAGTCATATTGAGAAACCTTTGCACAGCCCGGCTGACCGTGCCAACCACAAATCTCATCAGCGGCAAAATCGTGCCATAGGTTTCTTGGCCCAGCTTTCATCCAATATCAACAATTAATCGCCTAGTTGCAGATCCAGGTCCTCCCTTGGGGCCCACAATGAAAGGAGTGGCCACAAGACCCCAGGAACTTTCCCCGGACCAGCCATACGGCCCGGGACGTTACCGTTGCACCACGCCAATGAACGACAATTTCGCCGTGCAGGCGTTTTTCAGACATCTGGACCACTACTCCGTACACTTTGTGCATCCCCTGCGGGGCGCCCGAGCGAATACTTGTTAGCGAAACCTATCCGACGCTTTCTCATCTCACTGGCCAACCTTATGTCGGCCAGAAGACTTACAACCGGCGCTTGTACGCCTCTGGTGCTTGGACGGCCGCTTGTTGCGATTGGTTGGGGCACTTGTGGCGGTGTTGACCGCAAGAGCGGCGAGAAGCTTGATCGCCTCGGCCATGCCCCAGATTCCATCCTCCGTTCTTTTTCCACCAACGTATGGAAAGACGGTCAGAATAGATGGCAGCATTTCGCCGCAGGCCACCTTCCACGTCGTCTGACCGAAAGCGGAGGAACTATGGAAGCGTGCAGAAGTGGTTATCAGCGACACGTCCCGTGTCTGCGCGGCGCGTGTCATTCCGTCCTGTGATACCCCCGCAGGCCGGGATGGATGGACATACCCTACGAAGTAACCCCCCTGCCGTTCGCCTTGGTTGGTGTAGATACACTGTGGCACTTTACTAAGACATTAGATGGCTCTTCTTGCGCATATACCATTCCTGGATTCCTGTTTCCCGGAAAGAGTAACTTCGCGCCAGCAACCCAGCGGGAGCACGATGCAGGAGACTGCTGTTCCCTGTGGCTTTCACCGCCTTGTGCCAAACCTTGTCACCTAACTTGGGCTTTTCCGGCTGAGGTGTACTTTAGACCACGTATGTCTCACAGAAAGAGGTAGGTAGGCGGTTGCGGATGTGTGATATGTGAACCCAGACGGCCGGGTCTGATGTGTTGGCTAGCAAACTGTAACCGCTATTAGGATAACGTCTCTGGATCGCATTCTATGTTTCGGGCGTGTAGCGGACCACGCGTATAGCTGCAGCTGGATCTGTTGTTGTCATTCGAAGGTGAGGGTGTGAACAAGTTTGGTTTTATCACCACGGCATGCCACATCCGGGATCGAGATGCATGCATGCGCGGGGAAGGGACGAGACGGGAGATGCTGGAGTCGAGATGTGATGTGCTGGGTGACACACCGGAACCCTAGCCGTGCATCACGATCGAGATCGAGGTGAACACCCCCTCAAGCATCCAGTCCCAGGGGTACGGAAGCGGTACCCTTGAACACTTTCTAAGCTAGTGTCCACTTGGCTACATTGATATTTGCTTTTCCTTTGTTACACAAAATGAGAGCTCAAGCTGAGCAGACCGGGGTGGTACATGCATCTATGGACAGAAAGAGATAGGTTTTGTAAAGGGTCCGGAAAACCAGGAACATGGCTCAGCCTCTGATTAATCATATTACCACAGAGTTGATCATCTCATTAGTACAATACATAATGCCGTAATGCCGCTCTCCGCTCGTAGGCGCAGGCAGCCTCTCCAGCCCCCCAAGGCATCGGGCGTGGTTTACGTCACGGTATAACCACCGTCGACCCGCAGATCCGCACCCGTCACATAGCTCGAAGCGTCCGAAAGCAAAAAGGTCACGGGACCCATCAGGTCCTCGGGCGAGCCCATATGTCCCTGAGGGATGAGGGACGTCCACTGCCGCTTGAGGTCCGGATTGTCGTCGAGGATCTTTTGCGTCCTGTTTTCGGAAAAATAGCGAGTTAGCAGCTATCATGGACCAATTCTGAACTCGCTCCCAGATGGACCGGCAGCACATGTGGAGCACATATACGGCCGCCTGACGCCCAACGGGTTCTCCGGTTCTTTGAGAGTATAAGGTGAAACTCACAAGGCTGTGAGCATGTAGCCCGGCGAGATGCAGTTGACGCGGATGCCGGCCTTGGCCCATTCGACGCTGAGGGAGGCGCAGAGGTGGCGGACGGCAGCTTTGGCGGCGTTGTACGGACTGTTTTTTTTTTACCGGAGCGGTCACGAGAATGTCAGTTGATCCCATGATGCTTGGTTTGAAAAGAGAGAAAAATCCGTGGGGGCAAAGTGAGTTTGGCAACTTACGCCTGCGGCTGGGGAACATTCACGATGGCACCGCTCATGCTGCCAATGAAGACCATGCTGCCCTTGGCTTTCCGTGCCATCTGCCATTTGAAGTCGATCAGTAAATGTAGCAAGTCAATGCCAGACAACTTTTCAATCAAGATGCTGCCCTTCACTCCTTTACCTGTCTTCCCTGCTGCATCCTCCCTCTTCCGCGCAACAAAAAAAAAAGAAAAGAAAGAAAGAAAAAAGTAGTCAACAAAGGAAAAGAACGGAGCAACTCACGAGATGCCTCGCCACCGAAGTAGCAAAGAGATACGTTCCGTCCACGTTAACGCCCCACAACTTGCGCATACGGTCGATCGGGTAGGCGACGGCCTCGAAGTTCTCAGTGAAGCCGGCTGAGGTCACCAGGTTGTCGATCCGGCCGTGCTCGGCGACGATCTCGGCGATGCAAGCCTCAACGCTGGCCGGGTCCGAGACATCGGCATAGTGGGCTGTTACCCTAGGGGGTCTGCATAAACGGAACTGGTTAGACGGCCATGAACCGGGAAAATGAAGAAGGAGAGGGGTATCTGTGATAGGAATGGTGGACGGACTTCTTGTCTGGGTGGTCTTTTTTGAAAGTCTCGATGATGTTCTGCGCTTGGCGAGTGGCTTCTTCCTCTAAGGAGATGTTAAGAGTGTGCAATCCCAAGTAGCATTCAACAGAAAGTACACGTACTGTTAAGGTCGACGATGGCTAGGTCCGCTCCGCTAATGACCAGGCCCTCTGGAAATTGGTCAGCATGGCACCAGGCGATAAATAACTTGGTTCCGCTGCACTCACGTCCCATAACCAAGCCCAATCCCCTTGCTCCTCCCGTTACGACGCCTACCTTGCCCTGCAACGAAAAGGTTGCGAGCGTGGGAAAAATATGGGCGCCCGCCCGGTCAGTGCCCTCCACCGGGACGGAAGCCGGAAGCTGGTGCTCGGGAGGGTACTCGACTGTGATGGAGTCATCAGTCCGGGCGAAGGCGCCCGCTGTGGGTGCTAGTGTTGCCTCTTCTGCTGACTTCTTCTCTGTGACATTCTGTGTCTTCTTGTTGTCGTTGTTGTTGCTGCTGCTGCGGCCGCTGCCCTGTCGGCGAGATGGCGGGACGGTGTGGAACCCGGCAACGGCCTGGCTTCTGCTCAGATCTCGGGCGTGTCGGAGCCGGCTCGGGGTTGTGTTAGGAGTGGAGACGGGAACGCTCCCGAGAAACCGGGGCGTGGGGGTTCGCCCCGCAGCGCTGCGGAGGATCCGCCCAACTGGGAGAGACATGTTTATTGCTGGTTTCGAGGTGATGCAGTGGTGTGACAGCGTGAAGGTAGAGTAAAACGAATGACGTGTGGTTTCCGCTGCCGACCTCGAGTCAAGTTGTTTGCTGTGGTTGAGCAGGCACAGACGGGTCTCTTTCCTCGAGGGGGGGTTAGTTATACGCAACTTCCCGCACTTCGCTGCTTGCCGTTTTCTGAAATCTAGACCCAGCAATCTCAGCAACGATGTGGACCCGGTAGGGATAAAGTTGGAGCAGATCTGCACCTTGACGAAGGCTGGGCTCTGCATGTCTGGTTTTGACACGATGGAAACTTCCAGCGGAGGTTTAGCGGGCGAAGGATTACGAACCTTCTAGGCTTGCTCGTCTGGTTGACAAGCCATCACACCCCGCCATCGAGGTCACGAGAGCACTCAAAATCTACTTTGCATATCAACTGACAACCCCCAATCGCAAGATACGGAGTATGCTGAGACAAAACAGAGAGCGACATCGGAAATTGAGACGCTTCACGGGAATTTCAAAGCATCCATACACGTAGAGTGTGATGTGCATGGTGTAGTGTATATTGACCAGCAAGGCGAACCGAGCCAATGCGATAATAACTCAGATCAGCAGCACGGAGAGAACAGTTCCAGGGAACGAGTCCAGACAGACTGAAAGCTGGCGGTGCAGAGCCGAGACTGTCTGTCCGACCCCCATCCAAATGCAACAGCCTCTGCGACCGCGCATGGTCGACCATCGCCTCACCCCGTCTCTTCAACAGGCCCCCCCGCAAAGCTCTGGAAAGTCTCTGACCAATTGGTCTCGGTCAAGGACTCTGAAGAGTCCAATTGGTTGAAATTTTGAGGCGTAATGTTCATCGCCTGCAATCACAGTGCATATCAAGTGTAGTATGTACAAAGTATATACTATCGAATAACTTTGACAGTCATACATAGTTCTAAGCGTCACAGCGCTCTATTTGACTCAGCATACCGGAGATACGCACATTGGAACAAATTGACTGCAGCAGCTCGCGCCAAGGTTACATCCTGAAGACGCCAAATTTGGTTTGCCCAGGGGCAACCGCATTCCGACCACCCAATGCCGCATTTAAACCGAGACCGAGATATTGCCGCGTATGTTGCGGTGGGATAACGCCATCGTCCTAACCGAGACGTGTCAGTAAATCTTTTTCGTATGCCAAATTAAAAACACAGAAGAACAGAAACGGCAACGGATTTTCCCAAAATAAAATCAGGGTAGACCATAACTTACCCACAGCCGCGCCGATGAAAACACGCAGTCGCTCTCGTGCTCGATCCGATCCTTCAGCCCCGTGTCGACCTTCTGGCCGACCGTCTCCATGACGCTGGCGAGCTGCCCGCCTCCCATGACGCCAATCCTCGCGTTGGGCCACATCCAGAGGAAGCGTGGCGAATAAGCGCGGCCGCACATGCCGTAGTTGCCGGCACCGTAGCTGCCGCCCACGACGACGGTGAACTTGGGCACGTCGGCGCACGCCACGGCCGTCACTAGCTTGGCGCCGTTCTTGGCGATTCCCTCGCGCTCAGCGTCTCGGCCGACCATAAAGCCGCTGATGTTCTGCAGGAAGACGAGTGGGATGCCGCGCTGGGCGCACAGCTCGATGAAGTGCGCGCCCTTAAGAGAGGAGCTGCTGAAGAGGATACCGTTGTTGGCCACGATGCCAACGCGGTGACCGTAGATGTTGGCGAAGCCCGTCACGAGCGTCGTGCCGTAGTCGCGCTTGAACTCAGCGAAGGCCGAGCCGTCAACAATGCGTGCAATGACCTCGTGAATGGGCAGCGGCTTGCGCAGGTTGGTGGAGGCAATTCCGAGGAGTTCAGACGGGTCGTAGAGGGGCTCGGAGAAGCTGGGCGCCGGCGTCGCGGCGGACTTGGTCGGCCAGTTGAGGTTGCTGATGGATCGCCGAGCGAGCACAATGGCGTGTGCGTCGTCCACAGCGAGGTAGTCTGTCACGCCCGAGACGGACGAGTGCATCTTGCCGCCGCCGAGTTCCTCCGGGCTGACAACCTCGCCTGTGGCTGCCTTGACGAGTGGCGGCCCCGCTAGGAAGATATGGCCCTGCTCTTGCACGATAATACTCTCGTCGCTCATGGCCGGGACGTAGGCGCCGCCGGCCGTACAGGGTCCCATAACCACCGCGATCTGAGGTATCCCTGCAGCCGACATGCGCGCTTGATTAAAGAAGATGCGCCCGAAATGCTCACGGTCGGGAAAAACGTCAGCCTGGTGCGGCAAGTTTGCGCCGCCCGAATCGACGAGGTAGATGCAGCTGCGCCAGAGATATGAGCAACGAGTGAACCAAGCAAACACTCACGGTGTGACTTACGGTAGCTTATTTTCCTGGGCAACGGCCTGCGCCCGAAGGTGTTTCTTCACGGTGATGGGGTAGTATGTCCCACCCTTGACTGTGCTGTCGTTGGCGACAATCATACAAGTGACACCCTCGACAACACCAACGCCGGCAATCACACCGCCCGCCGGGACCTCAGCCTCGGGATACAGCTCGTGACCGGCCAGCGGCGACAGCTCGAGAAAGGTGGTCCCAGGGTCAATAAGAGCCGTGATGCGATCTCTGGGCAGCATCTTCTTGCGCGCAAGGTGCTTCTCCCTCGCCTTTGCCGGCCCACCCTGCTGTACCCTCTTGGTCAGCTCGTCCAACCGGGCCATGGCCTCGCCCATGAGTCGCTCGTTCTCTTTGTATTCATCGGAGCTCGTGTCTATGTTGCTCTTGATCACGGATATGGCACCGGCGTGGTGTGGTGCATTGAAGGTCGCAACGCTTCGTCTTGTTGCCGCGGCGCCGGGAAGGACGGTGTTGCGGGGCCGCAATGAACGCGGGCGGGCGCATTGCCGACCCAATTGCCGGGATAAAAGGAACATCTCTCTTGATGGTGCTGAAAGCGACATGCTGAGAGTCCAATTGATCTCCTGCCACAATGATTATCACAACAAGCAGAGATCGGGGCAAGAAAGCGAGCGCAATCCTGCAGATGATTGCTTTGAGGGCTTCGAAGACGAAGGGGGACGGGCAAACTGCAAAGCAAGGAAACCGAAGCTTGCTGCTGCTGGTGTCGAGACCCCAAGACCTGGGGTAGAGTGTGGGGACGGCCCGAGGCAAACCGGCGTAAGCCGAGCCCCTGGCGGCCGAACACCCACGATGTCATAATGCCTAGCGCCCCTGGCAGGGCACATGCCGCTCAGAGCCTCGGGAAGGGGGAAGCATCGGCTTAAGGGACAAGAAGGTTAACCTCAGCCTATTCGCAAGCAACACCAAACGGAGAGAATCCAACATCCAGTTTCATTTCATTTTTTTCTGTTGCAAATTTCAGAGTCGCTCACTCAGTTCACGATGTCAAGCTCAACGATATCACGAGCGCTATCGCGCGCAACGAGGACAAGCCCCGCTCTCCCGCGCCGTGGCCAATTCGTCGGCTTCGGCTTGCCATCAGCATCAGCATCAGCACCACGGGCAGCAGCACCAGCAACCTTCGCGCTTACCTTCCAACAAAGACGCAATGCCTCATCCAAGCACCCTAAGGGCTTTGAGCCTCCCTCTCCCGGGGACCTGGCCGAGCTGCGCGAGCGTGTACAAGAATTCACCCGCCGCGAGCTGACCGAAGAGGTGGCCGCGGCAACCGACAAGAACAACAACTTCCCGCCCGATATGTGGGGGAAGCTGGGAGAGGCCGGGTTTCTCGGTATCACGGCGGACGAGGACGTGGGCGGGCTGGCGATGGGTTACCAGGCGCACTGCGTGGTCATGGAGGAGCTGTCACGAGCGAGCGGGTCCATCGCCCTCAGCTACGCGGCACACTCGCAGCTCTGCGTTAACCAGCTGCAGCTCAACGGCTCCCCCGCCCAAAAACAGAAATACTTGCCGGATCTGATCGCCGGCCGCAAGGTTGGCGCGCTGGCCATGTCCGAGTCGGGCTCAGGTAGTGATGTGGTCAGCATGCGCACGCGCGCCACCGAGGTCGACGGCGGCTACGTGCTCAACGGCTCCAAGATGTGGATCACCAACGGGCCTGACGCAGATGTGGTCGTCGTCTACGCCAAGACGGCCCCGGACGGCGGGTCTAAGGGCATCACGGCCTTCATCGTCGACACAGCCTCGCCCGGCTTCACCTGCCTGCGCAAGCTCGACAAGATGGGCATGCGCGGCAGCAACACGGGCGAGCTCGTCTTTGAAAACCTCTTCGTGCCCCGCGAGAACGTACTCGGGGCCGTCAACGGCGGCGTGCGCGTGCTGATGGAGGGGCTGGATCTCGAGCGGCTGGTGCTCAGCGCGGGCCCGCTGGGGCTAATGCAAGCGGCGCTGGACGTGGCGCTGCCCTACAGCCACACGCGCAAGCAGTTCGGCACTCCCGTCGCACACTTCCAGCTCATCCAAGGCCGCCTCGCCGACATGTACACCAAGTTGCAGGCGTCCCGCGCTTACACGTACGCGACGGCCCGCGCTGTCGACGAGCAAGGATCCATCCGCACCCAAGACTGCGCCGGCGCTATCCTGTACGCCGCCGAGCGTGCCACTGAGTGCGCCCTGGATGCGATCCAGATTCTCGGTGGCATGGGCTACGTCGAGGAGATGCCCGCCTCGCGCATCCTGCGCGACGCCAAGCTGTACGAGATCGGCGCCGGCACATCCGAGGTGCGGCGCATGGTTATCGGGCGGGCGTTCAACAAGGAATATGCCCATTTGTCAAGCTAGATCCATATACATTTGCCCGAATTGAAATGATACCGCTGTTATATCTCGTTTACTCTGCCCTTGATTCGAAAGCCAGGCCGGTCGCCGGGCTTTGGGCCGCCTAGCCGCGAGTCGAATCGGATCGGCTTCCTGAACCGAAGGCGGGCTCGCTTGTCCCCACCCCTTTGTCTGCCAGCCGCGTGAACAATTGCGGCCTGAAGGAAATTTTGCCATGCCCTGTGACTATGCGCAGTACTCGGTAAAGCAAATCCCTTTATTCGTGCCTCAAGTGATTGGTGACCATGTCCTTCGGTACCCGACTAAGGAGCAACGGCTGGTAAACCCTCGAGACACTGCTGCCCGTCTATGGAGTTAGTTCCTCTTACCGTTTTTCCTCTCGGGACTTGCAAGTCCGGATCTCAGCCGCGATCATTCCGCCAATGCAACAGCATGAGTGAGTGTTTCCAAGTTGGCTGGCTGTGTACATAGTGCCATGTTTGGCTGCCCATTCTGGTGATTCCACGCTCATATCTCACAAAGTTCCACAGCTATCAGGTGTCCCGTCATGTCAGTGTCATCAATGTACAATCCAAGTGATCTGGTTGGTAGCACGAGGAGCGGCTTATGTACAAGTACGCTCTACGCAAAAGCTGACTTTCGCGCTAGCAGCTGAAGAACGTGGCTCGGGAGCTATGCAGTGATGCGGACTCGGGCCGGGCGGACTAGTTGGGCATGGGGGGTAAGGCGGGAAGCGGGTGGTTTAACTACCACTGGCTTTATCCCGAGACAGAGTAAGAGCGGAAAGGCAGGTGACAGAAAAATCCGGTAAACTCAACGTGGTAACCGAAGAGCGGGCGGTGGTGTGTTCATGCTACTTTACCTCCCACACCGACGTTGCAGCGGCGTACATTCGCGTGGGGGGTTCAGTCGAACACACTATGTACGGATTACACCTATCCTACCTACCTGAAGGGAAAAAAAAAAAAAAAGTATTGGCGGTTACCGCGTCTGAAGTGGGAGGGGCGGCATGATACACAGCGGGAGGTGGGCAAGCCGAGCGAAACGGGCCGCGGTCCGCTGCTTGGGGGAACGGCTCGTTATGAGCGGATTGCCCGTTCTCGGCAGTCTAAAAGGGGAATCACGCCGCAAAGCCTACCGACCTACAGATGTAGTAATGTAAGTGTGCATGTATAAGTGAAGTGTATGGCCGTATACATGTGCATTACAACCTGACCACGGGTTGCCTTATCAGGTAATACCAAAGTTCCTTAGCCCTCGAATTGTCCAAGGCGCAGGGATATAATTCGGTGCGGTGTTTTTTTTTTTTTCTCTTTGGTTTAGCTGTAGGCTTGTACCGAGCGCTTAATGGTCGAGTGTGACCCAGAAAAGGCAACGAGGGGAAAGGAAGCACACAATGTCTGTTTTGGTGTGGAAGGGTTGGCAAACTCCAGATACCAAATCCACCAAGCTGCATGCCCACACACACTTGCAGGCAATTGCCGATTTTTGCTTTTGCTGAAATTTCCTGTTCGCCATCGGGTGCAGCAACCGGGCGCCGAGCCCATGCCTCGTAAAGGCAGCGCCGCCGGTTGAGAGGTGCGTATCAGGCGTAACACACCGTTAAGGATCTATCTGGAGAGCAGCGGGCGCTGTGTGTGCACCAATTAGCACCTTATCTAAGTTGAGGGAGCTGGATGGACCCCTGAACAAGACACCGCCCTATCAAGCTGGTTTAGGACGATGCCAAGGGACTCGTCAAACGACACGGACCTCCCTTCCCTGTCGTCCTCTGCAGCTCCACAGCGCAGCTAACCCCTCTTCAAGAAGCGTTGAGCAAGCATGCTTGTAGATAGCAAATAAGCGACCACTCGAAATCTGTGATCAACGCTCTGGGATTGGAATGGCTCGAAAGAGGGGTGGCGATGTTTCTTGCCTACACCTGCTCCTCGTCGAACCACTCATCGTCACGTTAGCGCAAAGTGACTGTGACACAGCATGTCGAGATTGGTTTCGTGGTCCTAGACATATTCGAATCACTGGATGGATTACGCTTGAAGTCCAGCCAGCCCTAAGGAGCTGTGTGGGTTCCACGGGCAACAATAAACATCCCCAGACTGACCCTAAAGTCATTTGATGCCTGCGAAGTTGCAATTCTGCTCTTTCCGATGCTTCGTCAGGTCCACAACTTCGTCACCATGGTCTGTTGCAGATTCTCTCGGTGTGTGGGACAAGCGGCGCATGCAGCAAGGGTTTGGCGAATGCAAGATTTACAAGAACAGAAAATGCTGACCAAATGATTGGGCGGCCTTGGTCGGTGTGGTAGGTGGCCTTCGTCCAAGGCAAGCCGAAAGCATACGACTGATTCCATATCGGGTGTGACGAGACACACCACTGACCTGGAGCTGAGGTTAAAATTTCCATGGCGGCGCATGGTTTTTTTTTTTTTGGAAATCAGACGACAAGTCGATTACCGGTGTGGGTGCAAGGGGAGAGCTCACCGGTCGCCTAGGGTGTAAGTGTCACCTTGGCCCCAACTCGGCAGTTCCTCCCCTGGGTCGCTTGTTGGATGTGATAGGGATGCATGATTGGTGCCTCCGAGTCGTTATATCCGGGGAATGTAGTCGGCCGACGTGCTCTCCTGAACCGGCTACGAAAGCAAAGGTTTGGATGCGGGAAAAAAGCTGGAGAATTTGGCTTCCCGTCCCGCAATGCGCTGCGATGCTGCAGCTGCCCTGCCCTGAAGCCAGCATCGGGTTACATTCCGAATTGCCCGGGTCCGCAGGGCGGTTGGAGCCCCGGAAACTGGGGGCCAGCGTCAAGACGCCCGATTCCTGGGGCCCTCTGCGGTGCCGCCATTGGCCAGGCCCCTCTCGACCTGCAGGTGGTGGGCGCTCACGCATGCTTCCCCGGCTTTGCATTCTCACCGGTCACTCGCCTCTCGCACAGAGCTGTTGCCCGGCGCGTGGTTGGGCCACATGGAAAGAACATCGCTCGTGTAGCCACGCCACTGATTGGCCACATCCCTTAAACCGACGAAGGGACGACTGCAGGAAGGCTCCGCGTATAAAGGCCCTTGAATCCCTGATTCAAACCAGTAGTAGTAACTCGCCGTTGAAATCAGTATTCCCGTCGTCGAAGCGCAAGGCTGTCGTCTTAAGCTCTCTTTGCCGCGGTCATTGATCACTGTGGCGGTTGCCCAGGAGTTTTGCCCCCCCGCCCCCCTCCACCTCCAATATAGCCCCAATTCGCATACCAGCAAGCAATGGTCCGACAGGAACCACGACCAGGCTCGGATGAGTCGGAGCTCAGGCTCTGGCTGGACGAGGTCGACAAGAGCATGTCTTTTCGACCGGCGAGCGCCCTCGGCATGTCGTGCGGAACCGTGACGATTGATCCGCGCCGGGCCATGGTGCTCGTGATTTGGAATAACCGGCTGAAACTCTACCAGCTCCCCAAGGGCAGGAGAAACCTCGACGAGAGTATGCTTGCCGCTGCGCTTCGAGAGACGTACGAGGAGACGGGCCTCCATGTAACACCACTCCAGCTGGACGTCGCGACGCGCGCAACGCCACCCAAGGCGGCGCTGGCCGACACGTCCAAGAAGCCCCCAAATATCACCGAAGGGCACCCGAGTCACGAATTCGTCGGGGCCTGCTTTTACCCGGACCCGCAATCTGAGACGGAAGCGCTCAAGTGTGTTTACTTTTTTGCTGCGACGGCTGAGTGCACCGATACCCCGGAATTGGGGACGCAGGAAGAGTGGGAGAAACTCGACGCCCGATGGATACCGCTCCGTGAAATATCGAGCACGTTGCGTTTTGAGGCCGAGGTGCAAGTGGTGATGAAGGCGGTACAGGACATGAGGAAATCGGGGTATACCATTGAAGCGTAGTCTGCCGCGGGATCGGTGCGCTTTGAGTTTGAAGGGTTCAGCGAACCGTCGAGGTGCGACCCTTCGCTTGCTCAGTTTTGTATTGTTTCGCGCATAGGGGGTTCGGCAGAACTGGAACCGGGCACTGGGAGTTTTCGAGGAGCATTGTTTTTCGGTTCGTATTTCAGGGCAAGTGGCCAGAAGTGCATTAGGATTCGAGCGACAAAAAGAGGTGTTGAGTGGATGTTGTCTGTGAACGAACCTGGTTTCGTGTCTGCAAATCCATACGACGTACGGAGTACAGTCCAATCAGGTCTTTGTTTACCAACTTGAGAGACAGGCAGAAAACAGACAAGAAAAGAGAAGCTTGGTTACTAAGATTCTTATTTTTTTCCTTTCTTCTCTCACTCTATCTCTTTCCTTCGTTCTTTGTTCTCCTCTTCTTTTCTTACCCTGTTGGTTTCTTCTCTTTTTCCCTACTGTATTCTCCTCTTCTTCATCTCTCTCCACCGAGGTATGGGCTCGAATAAATCAACTGTAAGTTAGCTATTTCAATGGTGAACCGACAAGATTGTATATAGTGCTAGATCCTGCGTAATGTACGGATCACAGACGGCCGACGAAAAGGCAGTTGAAGTTCACACTGTGACGCAGATAACGTTAACTGCCACTGGATGGGAAAGCTTCTCCAGAACAGGTACCTGAGCTGTGGGACCCAAAACACGGACCAAGGCTTGCGCTCGAGCAGCAATTGGTGGTTTGACTTCGGCAGCTGTCGAGCAGATATTCAAGTGACATCAGAGCTGCATGGGGTTGATGGAAGCTACCCCGCCACCCCGCACTGCTGTTGCAGCTCGGAATCCGGTTGAAGACGCTGGAACATGCATCCCGGTTATGCCTGCAAAGGAAGAGCAATATTTTACAGCTCTAGGATTCGCCCATCAGCTTAATAGAACCCTAGCTTCAAATTAATCTAGCTTGCTCACTCACCAGAGTCAGAACTTTAAGAGGTATGCCTGCATTAAATCAGTTACGTCTCGTCGCTGGAAGGGTTGTCTACCCCGCACCTTCTGCAAGCGTCATCTTATCGCGGCAGAGCCCTACTAACGCTCCCGCTCGCCGTTTGTCAAGCATCCGACAACTCGTCTCATCTACGCCGCCAGACAGCCGCCTTTCCCGGAAATACCAGGAGAATTGTTCCTTAGCCCGATCTGCTCCTACTTCATCACCAACCGCCAAAATGTCGACCATGCCCGCCACCCACGGCCATAACGAGGCCTGCTGCAACATCCCTCCAGTCGTGTCAACTGGATACCAGCCAAAGGGCTCCTACAAGGAGTATGGCGGCCTCAAGACCTGTAGGGGACCCGCATTGTCCATTCCATTCAGACGGCGCCATCTGACTATGCCTAGACACGACCGGCCCTTCAGACGCCGCCAAGGGTATCGTTGTCATCTACGACATCTTTGGCTACTTCGACCAGACGGTTCAGGGCGCCGATATTCTCGCCCACAGCCACGCCCAGAAGTACCAGGTCTTCATGCCGGATTGGTTCAAGGGCGAGCCATGCCCCATCGAGTGGTAGGTCACTATTGGGGGGGGGTGGCGGGGGGTGGCATTTGCGGCACATTAATGAAATATGTACTGAGCAATTTCACCACAAAAGGTACCCTCCCAACACCCCTGAGAAGCAGAAGAATCTGGGTGCGTTCTTCGGCAAGAACCCGCCTTCCGGAGTCGCCCAGGCCTTGCCTGGCTTCGTCGATACCCTTAAGGCCAAGCATCCCGAGATCAAATCCTGGGGCCTCATTGGCGTAAGCAACCCTGCCCCTTCCTCCCGTACCATTGTCTTCTCCCCAGGCAAGCACGCTTGGTATACTAAGCACACCTGCTGGATTAGTACTGCTGGGGCGGCAAGGTTGTAAGCCTCGTCACCTCTAGCGACTCGAACCCCTTCTCTATCGCGGCTGAGTGCCACCCGGCCATGGTCGAACCCAAGGACGCCGAGACCATCAAGGTCCCGCTCGTCCTGCTCGCCTCCAAGGAAGAGCCCGAGGACAAGGTCAAGCAGTTTGAGGCCAACCTCAAGGGCCCCAAGCACGTCGAGACCTTCAAGGACCAGATCCACGGTTGGATGGCTGCTCGCTCCGACCTGTCCGACAGCCGCGTCAAGGAGGAGTACACGCGCGGGTACAAGACGGTGCTGGATTTCTTTGCCAAGAACTGGCCGTGAGTTCAAGTCAGGATATCTCGTGTGGTATTGAAGAGGAGGCTAAGATGAGTAAAGTGTTGAGCCTTTGCCAGGTTCAGCTCGACTGTAAGAGGAGTGTAATTTAGTCAGAACATACAGAACAAGCCAAAACTATATTAACAAGTTGTCGATATGGAAATTACTCTGGATTTACTATGATTATAAGATCCAAGAGAAAGTAACATAATTATGACCATTGGGAATACTAGTTGCCTGACTCTTCTGGTTCCGTTTCTAGCAACCTTGTAACCCTTTCGCAGCAAGAGATACAGCGATGCGGTATAAACACAATTGTCATTGTTACTAGTCCACTCATACACGTCAAGAACAACGATAACATCGCCTACAGCTCCTGCCAAAACTCCTCATCCCGACCCTCACCCTTCCGTGCCGCCTACCTGTCAATGCAGGCAATGCTACAAATACATAATCTACCCTGCACTATTCCATTCGCGAATATTACACATTACTTGAGGTCTTCCACATGGCTAACCCTCCCGAATTCCGCCTCGGCACGCCCGGTCTCCCCGAGTCTTCCAGCTGCTTCTTCAACCGCTTTCCCAAACTCAACTGCGCCGCCGAAATGGGTTCCTCCCCTCTTGGCGGCGGCTTCACGCCCGCAAGCAACCCGCCGGCAACACCGGTGCCGGTCACCGACGGGACCATCCCTGGACCGGGCGATGACGCCGCGCTCTCGCGGTCGATCGCCCTGTCCACATCGCCGCCATCATATACCTTCCTGCGGGAGGAGAAACCACTGCCGCCGCCGCCGCCTAGAATTCTGCTACTATTACCGGAACGCATGGTCATCAGGGTGTCTGTTGTACTACTACCGTACCCTTCCGGTCCCGTACCGGGGGATTGGGGCTGAGAGTGGATGATGTGCGGGTCGTGCGTTCTCCGGAGGAGATGGAATTTGGCCGCGTCCGCCGGCGCAGACTTGCGCCTCGACCGGGTCGACGACCTGGGCATCCCCGAACTCGAGCGCGGGGTCGCACTGCTATCCCCACCACCACCAGCGACCGCCGATCCTCCTGCTCCCCTGTCCTTGTCACCACTGCCATCGTCACCAGCAAGCGACACCGCCGCCCGCAGCCCAGCCCAGCTCCCCGCCGTCTCGCTACTTGCCTCCTCCACGCACCGGCACTCGTGGCCGACGGGGCACTCGCTGCCGCCCAGGGCGTGCCACTCGGCGAGGCAAGACTCGTGCGCGATGCATCCGCACGCCAGGCATGGCGCGTACAGGCCGACGACGGGTGCCCAGCAATAAACACACTCGAGCTCGGTCTGCGGAACTAAATCGGCGTGTTCCCGCTCCGCGGTGCACCGATGGCAGACACCCACTGCCCCATTCATGGCAGGCGACTGGCTGGAGGGGTTGTGGTTGGCGTTGGATGCGGCGGTCGCGATGGTGGTACTGCTTGCAGCGGTGGTGCTGGCTGGCATCGGGCGAAAGTACTCTGCTGGTTCTAGCGGTACGCCGGGGTGTATGCGGCAGAACCCTGTTACATCGACGCCGCGGCCGGAAGTGAGCAGTTCCTGGAAGAAGCCACGGCGGTCGGCAAATGGCGAGGTTGGGGAGGCGGTGCCGGTAGGATAGAAAGGTGTGTTGTGTGGGGCACTATCTTCGGTATAGTTGCTGGCCGTGGCTGCGTTGGGCGGGAGTTTGTCCTCGTTGAGCACATCGAATTTCATGATCTCCAGACGGGAAAGGGGTTGGCCCCACATCTGAAGCATCTCGGCATAGGCGTAACGGTAATTAGAGTACACTTGGCGACGGTCGTGGTCGATCAAAGATGTTGACATCCAGCCGTCGTCGTCAAAGAGGCCTTGATTCTCCGGGACACAAGACACCGCGATAGGGACCATCGAGAAGATGTCATCTTTCCAGTAATCGTCATCCGAAAATGATGTCCGTGACGTTCCAGGAGTGTCTGGACCAGTGCCGGACATGGTTGAGCCAGCCCAAGGAACAGTATTCGGGGTAAGGTTGCCCAGCATGGTCTCAGCAGGGCTCGGCCGCTTCCGGATTTGATCCGGAGGCGATCCCGAAACGATGCCAGCGAGCGCTCGCGGAAGACTGGCAGCAATTGCGGCGGCAACAGTCGAATTGGAACGGTGGAACAACTTATTGTTGGGGGACGTAGAGAGACTTTGCGTCTGAGAAGCAAGTTCCCGCAAGTGTTCTTTGGCAGGGTTAGGTGGTGTCTCCCCGCATGAATAAGAGTGCGATTTCGGTTCTAGAGAGCCCGTGACCTCATCGGAGCTCGGCGGGTCCGAGTACATGGCCGGAGTGTTGGCCGTCCTGGGAGTGGTTATGGCCGAACTGGCTTGGCTCTTGTAGTTCAAGTTCCAGAGGGTAGGGTCGGTGGGAAAATATTCGAGCGAGAACGAAGGCGCTTTCATGGGCAAAGGCGTCTTCGGCTGGGGGAGATGTGAAGCTGCAATGGCCGCTTCTTCTTCAATCGAGTAGTCGCCGAATATGCATGCCAGCATGGCCAACATCTGGATGTCGGCAATCTTTTCAAAGTAGTCAAAGAGGTCGCTGATCAGGTCTCGCGCCAAAGGATGATGACCCCATCTAACACGGCCAGCTAAGTTAGCCCCTGGTGCTGTCGTCTCTCCCTCTCTATCCTCCCCGATTGCGCGGGCAGCGGCGTTTCTGGCAATAACGAGCACCGGCTGCCCGCTGTGCTGCAAGTCATGTATCTCGAGGGGAATGTCTCTTCGAAGCAGAAGCGCGGCATACTTCCAGACATGGGCTAAGTCCTGATATCCGTATTTTTCGGCAACCGCCGCGTTGTGACTGCACACGTCTGCCCCATCGCCGAAGATGGCATATTCTAGGGCAAATTGCTTCTTTGACGGTAGGTCACTCTGCAAGTCATGGATAGAGATGATGTTTTTCGGCTTGCCTGACCTCTTTCGGCTTGTTCCCGTCCCTGTCCCCGTCCCAGCGCCGGTGCCACCACCGCTCGACCGTATGGATTCGTTGGCGCTCCAAGTCTTTCGAAAACGGCGACCTGGCTGATACCACAAATCGAACTTGTGCATCGTTGTCGGCTCAGAATCGGTTGAGGTCGTCGACTCTGTATCGTCCGATTCTCCCGATTGGTCGTCTGTTACAGACGCTTCATCATGAAACCTATTTTTGGGAGCTGGCGAATCGTGCGAAAGGCGACCGAAGCCGGCAAAAGTGGGCTCTCCTTTCGGTCGCTCCTTAGTCGAGTCTGGGTGGGGGAGAGCAAACAAAGCTTTGGCCTTTTCCTCCTTGGTTGGGAAGAAGCACACCAACCTGCCGTCGTTGGAGAATTTGGCCCCGCAAAACATGGGCAGCGGCGTGATTGCCTGACGCTGGGCGGAGGCTAGAGTTGCTGAGGGGTCCAGTTCGGTGCTGGCGCTGAGTTCCTGAGACATGGATGCTGAACCGCCGGCAGGGATGTCATTTTCGTCGTCCTCGCTAGAGCTCTCATCGGCCAACGCATCGTCATCGTCAAAATCGCGGACATTGTTAAAGAAAGCGGTGCTTGTTTCAAGATCAACCTCGCCAAGCAGATATTCAAATGCTGTGTCGAGACAATTCTTCTTCCGCTGCAGAAAGCGGTTTGCAAGCTCGTGAAGTTCATGCTCGAGTTTTCGATGTGTCTCTTCTGGCATGAATGACGACTTCTCAACATAAAACCGTGGCGCCTTCATTTTTGGGTAACTTTTGGGAATGTCCACCTTGACTTTTATAAAGATGGCTTCGCTGTTGACGCCCCAAGGTCCCTTGAGGGACGCATTCAGGGTGAGAGCATCCATGTCAATATTTTCCCACTTCACATTCGGAAGCTGGTTGCTGATCCGAAGAAATTCGTCTTGGATAGTCTCTGGTTCGCCCCAACCATTCTCGTAGCCAGGGCTGAAGATGCCCGAATCCTCCAGACCAGAGCGTTCAGACACGCCAGCATTCGATTTCCTCTTCGACATGGTGATTCCCTTCATCCATCCGATCTGAAGTTGGGTTTTGTCCACATGCTTGCTGGTGTTCGTCTTCGCCTTCATGGATGTGGTTCGCCAAGAGGGCCCAACACGACGAAGACCTGCACTTAAGCCGCTGCTTAAGGCACTCTGGCGGAGCTGCCCACCACTGCCAGGGCGGTCACTCATGGTCGGGCTCCTGCGATCGCGATGAACGACGTCGTCGACGGTGCGGAAGGTTTTGTACGTGGCACCCTTGCGGGTGAGGATGAGATTCTTCATCAAAGGCTGACCCCGAGCGTGGCCTACAGACTCTAAAAGTTCGTGGTCCACCTTGTGAAGACGTAACTCGTTGTCTTCGCCCCAAGATACCAGCTGAAACTCGCGGTTATCGATGCCCTCATTGGTCACACCGCCACGGCTTCTCCAGAGAAATTCTTTAGCCTTGTGATTTCCGTGTCCCGGAAAGACGGCAACGGGTTTGACAGCTCCGTCAACAGGGGTTTCGGAATCGGGTCGTTGGTCGTAAAGGAACAGGTTGCCTGGCTCGGTTTGGGGCATGGCTAATAGCCCACGACCGAAAGGCGTATGGCGAGCTCTCCATACAGGGAAATCGGTGCGGATGACCCTTTGCGGCATCTCGTCGTCTTTGCCATAGTCCCAGAATTTGATGCTCTTGTCCAATGAGCATGTAACGAGGCAGGAGGATTCTGTGCGATTCCAATCAATGCCATAAATCTTGGACGTATGAGCATCGATCGTTTTTAATGGCTCGGCTGCCCGCCTGGTATCCCATATGTGAAGCCAGCGATCATGGGCAGAGGCGAGGACATATGGATCCTGGCGGTTGTACTTGACTTGAGTGGCGCCAGCAAACCAGTCGCAGAAGGCGAGAACAGGTTGTCTGGGCCGCCGAAGGTCCCAGCAGTAAACGTATCCATCCACTGCGCAAGTCGCAAGGGAGTCTGGGTGGTGAGCAGAAAAGTTGACGTCGGTAATGGCTCTGCTATGAGCCTGGAGAGAATGTTCGATGGCTCCCCCGGACGAATCGTCCCGCTTGTTGAGGTTCCATACTAGACAGCGATGATTTGCCGTAGAAGCGATCCAGTAATCGCGTGCCGCAAACGGCGACCACTGCACATCAACCACGAGCCATGGAAGGCCGTGACTGCTCAACCTTCGAGGAGGACTCCATGGCGAATCCAGGTCTATGATAGCAAGACCATCGGGACTGCAGAAACGTTAAAACGGGGTCCGTCGAGCATGGGAAAGAACAAAGGGTTAGGCGGCTCTCACGATGCTAAAGCGACATCTCGTCCTGAGGGAGAGATGGTCGCGGACCCAACCAGCCCGTCGACGTGGATTGCGCCATCGGCGTCAAAACTCTCGCTCTCAAAGGCTGATTTTATCGTTTTCACCTTCTTGGGAGCATCAGAGAGGCGCACAAAAGATAACGGCATGGTTAGGCGCTTGAAGAGGCGCAGTTCATCGTGGGGAGCACCGGACGAGGCGCGTCGTTTTTAAAGACGGTCAAGTGATGGTCTTCATCGAGGGAAATCGAAATGCGGCAAGAGCTCAGAGCTCGCCATTTGGCTTGCCGACTTTTCCGGCCGCACCTCTTGGGGTAACAGATAAAAGAAGGATATAAATACAATTCGATTCAATCTCGACTGTCGCTCCAGCGTGTCTCTCAGTTTCAACAGTCAAGTTGACGCACGGGCAGAGCTATATGAAAGTTGAGACGGAGACGGAGTGGGTAAGGGAAAGTCGCAAAGAAGCTTCTGTAGGTTAGCGAGATACAGGGGGTGCCGCTGAACGTGGTTATGGCCCGTGCGCTTATCGGTCTTGTTGGGCAACATCCCACTTGTTTGTCGTCGGCGAGGTTCGGTTGATGTTCCACAATACTTCTACAGCACCCTCTATGCCCGACGGACGACCCGCCCATTTCAGTTCCTCAACTGCTTCTGCGCTTTACCTAGCGATTTCCACACCAGATACTGTTGCCTCGCCCTTGTGGTTCTCCTCTTTTTTTTTAAAATCCCGCCGTGTTTTTTTCCTGTGTTTTTGCGACATCACAAATCCCAGTCGACCCCTCCTTTGGGTCTCGCCGTCCGGGCTCTGCTGTCTCGCTCCTCAGCACATCGACGCACCACACTGTTACTATTCAGCTGTTCGTAAATAATTGCATTCGATTTGATCACGCTCAAGACATTCCACCATGGCTCTGCCAAAGAGAATCGTCAAGGAAACCGAGAGGTTGATGGCTGAGCCGTACGGGAACCCCACCATCCTTCCCTTAGGACCGTGCATCTGATTCGACCAACAACAGAGTTCCCGGAATCAGTGCCGTTCCTCACGAAGACAATCTTCGGTATTTCGATGTGGAGATCCATGGCCCGTCATCATCACCGTACGAAGGTGTGTCCTAGAGCCCTTTAGACTATCTACTAGAAGTTCCTACGATCGGTTAGCTGACACTGCAGCCCAGGCGGCGTTTTCAAACTCGAGCTGTTTCTCCCCGATGACTATCCCATGGCGCCTCCCAAAATCCGCTTCTTGACAAAGATTTTTCATCCCAATGTCGACAAGCTCGGCCGCATCTGCCTCGACGTTCTCAAGAGTGGGTGATGAGGCACGGGATGTGAGTGTTTTACATGAGCTTACCTGGTTTTAGACAACTGGTCACCGGCGTTACAGATCCGTACCATCCTTCTCTCCATCCAAGCGCTCCTCGGTGCCCCCAACCCAGATGACCCGCTTGCTGCCGATGTCGCCAAGAGTTGGAAAGAGGATGAGCAAGGCGCTATTGCCACCGCAAAGGCCTGGACCCAGCAATATGCCGTTCCGAAATAGTCGTGCGCTACATATTGGCAGGAAGGGAGGACAGGCAGCGATAAAATGCCTTTTCGTGACTCAATAAACCATGCAAGAAGTTGAGAATGGGAGGCCGCGGTTCAGATTTTTGGAGTTAGTGGATGGGGTTTAGAGCTGGGCGACTTCGAACACGCTACATTTGCAACATGAAGAAGAAATCAAGAGATGGTATGCCGTGATCGGCCGGGGCTCCTGGTTCGTAATTCGTGGCTCGGGGAGCGCAGGCTGAGAACTGCAGACGAGTCGGGAAGTGCTTTAGCAAAGAGAATGTGCTATTCTTCAGATCTAGCTAAATCGTGGTGTGATCCATTTAACCGTAGGTGCGTTGAGAAAGTAGATACGGCCTCTAGATTCAATAAAACGAGGATTTATGTGCATGGTTGCTACAACGTTTGTTGACGATGCCTTAGCGAAATCAACGAGCGTTAGCAGGGGTGTTATAGCTAGACTCGGCAGGCTTCGCCCGCTGCCTGGCGCCGCACCCTCGGCTCTTGAACCGAGAGTGTTTCGGAGCCTTCGCTGTGTGGTGTGCTGTCTACCGACTCGTGTAAACAAGTATTCAACCGACAAGACTACGGATTAAAAGTCACACTCTCCGTGACACCGGTCCGGCACTTGGATGCATGCAGATCATGCAGCTAGAGCGGAGCTCTTCTATGCGTGGGCAGCTAATCCGGATGTACCGCAAGGTGATAAGTCCCAGACTACAGGTCATTCTTCAACTTTATCGCACACCAGTGGCCAACGTGTAAGACGTAGCACTGCACACGTACTGTACCTAGGGGTCCTGGGGGAGAAACCAACATGAAGCGAAAGCTGCTCTGGACATGTGCAGAACTATTCATGTCTGGAATTGACGTGATTCGTATGGCGTATATCTAATGTAGTTGGAAGGCAACAGCAAAAGAGCAATGCGGGCTTTTACAGTCAACGAATTCGTGCGATTCGGACTTGAAGTCTGAATCAATGGTGAGCACTTTCGTCCCGCATCCCATGCCTTGCTCCACACAACAGCGGGGAACATACAGAAATTTGGACCCAGGGACTGCTAGGGTGTTGCCGCTTTTGGACGGCAGCCGACCCGCCTTTCCCTTCTTGTCCAACCAGACCCGCTGCCCCTTCCCTGCCAAATCCAAGGGTTCCAACGCCCGGAGATTTGGCTCCCCTCGTGTCTTTGTTAGTGTAGGTTCCAGCACCATCACCATGCCATTGCGAGCTCGCTTGGACCAGCAAGTTTACCGAACGAGACTACAACAATCTCCATCCAACGTCCTGTGTCGAGGGTCGTTTGCGAGCAGGTGAATTTGTATGACCCTGCAAACTTATCCATAACCAGGTTGGGTCGGTCGATCGCCGTTTTGTCTCCAACCAAACACTTTTGGTTCCAGCCACCCGGCGTCGGGGGACGTCTGTCATTTCGCGAGGTGCAAGCTAAAACCGTTTGCCCCGGTCTTCTGTCTCTCTTCCATTTGACTTCGATCTTGTAGCCGACAAGCAAATCAGAGGACCCCATCCAGGCCCGCTGACAAGCTGCTGCTTGCCCCTACACTACGCTCGGACGGTTCTCGATTTCAACTGCTCTGCCGCCAGTCCCTCGTTGCCGCATCACAGTTGTCACCCACTCCTTACCTCTCCTTTAACATTCATCACACGCGCCTTGCCCGACGCCCTACACTCGTTTTGTCCACGCCGAATCTTCCAAGCGCAGCAATGGCATCGAAAACTAGCACCACTGCCGCGGCGCCTGCGGGTGCTACTCCGGCCAAGCGGTTCGAGCTTCCCGCTCTCGATCTCAAGCTCGGTTCTTTGACCGACGGCACCGATATTCCCCCACCGCTACCGTCGCCGGTGCAAGAGAAACCCGCTCCTACCCCGCCCGACACCCCGGAGGCCACCCAGAAACAAAAACAGAAGGACGGAGATGCGGCCAAGGGGAGATCGGATGCCGCGTCACCCAATTCCCAATTGTCGAACATTTCGGTGGCGGGCACTAAACGACGCGCTGAAGACAGCCCTGCCTCGCCCACTCTGTCGAATCGCCCTGGGAGCATCCGGCGTCTGTTTAGTCGAAGCCTGCTGAATCCGGCACATGCAAATGGGAATGAGAGTGTCGCAGACGGGCGACCCCAAAGTCGCAGCGGATCCAGCGTCGCGGACTCAAAGAAGGCGAAGCGATCGAGCTGGTTCGGCCGCTTGTGGAGCAACGACAGCGGCGCCAGCAAGCCTGCGACGCCGCTTTCGCCGCCGGCCGTGGACGAAAAGAAGCCGACCGGTCCGCCACCGCCCACAATCCCCGAACTTAGCGAATTAAACACAAAACTGGGCATCCAAAACGACAATAGCTTTGACGGCGACCTATTCAAGAACATAAAATGAATCGGAGACCGACAAGGTCGGGACCTGCCCTGATGCGGTATCACCTGGCCGCGAGACACAACATACGATAGTGCCACGGTCAGACCAGAAACAGCCACCACCATCGCACAACCGAATTGGGCGTCGTCTACAAGGAGAGTTGCCGAGCTGCGAACGCAAGATACCCATCTCGTTTTCCTTTTTTGTCTTCACCTGCTTCTCACGAGGGACGTTTATTATTTTTTCATGACGATATTTGCATGGCTGCTTTGTTACCCTGAATGTTCGGCAGCTGCTGCAGCACTTGAGATGTTTCATGTTTCTTTGACCGCTTACCAAGAGCGTGTCCACACGCCTGATCTATGTTCTTTCTCTTTTACCCGTCATTTTTCTTTCTCTTTTCCAACGATACCTGTGGCTCTTTGCCTGGCGTCAGCGATCGCAGCCAACTTAAAAAATGTTGTACACATCCGCAAAACAACATGGACCGGCGGCGGTTGTCTTTTTTTTTTTTTTTGGCTTATTATACAAACACTCTAATCTTGCGTCAAAAGGGGAGCTAGTTTGCGATGGGGGCGAAGGGAAGATCAGAATGGGGAAGGGGGGTTGCTGTTGTTGACGTCTTGTGTTACGCAGCGTTCATGACCAACCGCCGACCGTGGAGCTTACGGCCCAAGTCCTCTCTAGCACTTGTTGCGGGTTACACTGGTGGTGACTGGAAGAAGGAGAAGGTATCACAAGAGGTACAAATACTAAAGATGGTTGACCCGCCTGCCTGTTTCTACCAGAAACTCACTTGACCTACAGTTGATTTTGACTGTAGAGCGTATGCAGCCAAAAGTTCGCCCAGGCACAATTGAGCGCGGAGACCGTACGAAGCTCAGTTGTTACCTGTACCCACATGGCAACGGAGAAACGGAATATCAAATGCAGCCGCCTACTTTCGCTACAATGCGGCTCCGAGCTCAGACAGTTTTTTATTACTACCAGTACAGGTACTGATACAGGCGGTAGGTAACAGCCATGTAATCTGTACTGCCGTGGTGAGTTGCTTGATCCAAACAAAACTGAGGGTTCGTGTACGAGCTGCTCCATGGGATTCCCTCTGCGAGACATTATTGGTCGAAGCTTTGGTGGGGCGCCCCAGAATTGAGACGTCATTGTTGTCGGTCCATCGGATCGAAATGATTCAAACTCAACGGCGAAGTACATCAAGAAAGGGCAAATTATCTATCTGCCTTGGGACAGCAAGCCGCTCCGGTTGTGTTGCGCGCATACCCAGAAATAAAGCGTTACTGGCACTTATTTTTCTCGGATCAGGACGCTCGAATCCCAACAAAAATAAACTCGAGCTTCGCCGAGAAAGCCTCGACTTTGAAGCTTTCGGGTCGTGCTCGGCATCTACTCTGTCTTGAGTCTCGACCAGGTGACCAGGTACTAGGGCGAGTTGCCATAACACTATCCTGAATAATTCAGAATTATGGCTTCCATTCTCAGTCCTAACGCCGCGCTGCGGCATATGCTTCGCCCAGCAACGACGACAATAAGCAGTACTGCCAGGACGTCTCGTCTTCTCCCTTCGGCTACCATTCTCCATCACAATGGCACCAGCAACCCCCATTTGTCAGTCACTCAACGGACCGGTCGCCGCTACAAGTCCGGGCCTTACGGCTACACGCAGGCCAAAACTCTCGTCTTCTCGCGCTTCGGCGAGCCGTCGGACGTGCTGTACCTGCACACGCACTCCATCTCGCCCACACTGCCCGACGGCGCCGTCCTGTTGCGCACCCTCGCGGCGCCCGTCAACCCGGCTGACGTCAACACTATCCAGGGCACCTACGGCGTCCGCCCGCCCATGTCTCAGCTCCTCGGCACGCCTGAGCCCGCCGCTGTCCCGGGGAACGAGGGCTGCTTCGAGGTTGTCTCCGTCGGCCCCCGCGTCAGTGGGCTCAAGCAGGGCGACTGGGTTATACCCGCCACGACAGGGTTTGGCACCTTCCGGACGCACGCGCTCGCTGAGGACGCCGAGCGCGCCCTCTTCCGCATCGGCGGGGACCGCGGCGCCGAGGGACTGAGCGCCAAGCAGGTCGCCACCGTCAGCGTCAACCCCTGTAGCGCATATCGCATGCTCAAGGACTACGTCGACCTGGTGGACCTGAGCGTTCAGAGCTTCCGCCGCGGCGAGGGTGCTGCGGGAGGCGCGTGGTTCTTGCAGAACGGTGCCAACAGCGGCGTGGGGCGGGCCGCTATCCAGCTGGGCCGGCTGTGGGGCCTGCGGAGCATCAACGTGGTGCGGGAGCGGCCGACGCCTGAGGAAACGGAGGCGCTCAAGGCCGAGCTGCGCGAACTCGGCGCGACGGTCGTCGTGACCGAGACCGAGTTCTTGGACCGGTCCTTCACCGCCCGACTCAAGGAGTGGACGCGCGGAGGCAAGGAGCCTGTCATGCTGGGACTCAATTGCGTCGGCGGCAAGTCAGCCTCGGCCATGGTCAAAGCGCTGAGCCCCAAGGGTTGCATGGTCACGTACGGCGGCATGTCAAGGCAGAGCTTCCCCTTCCCGACGGGCCCGCAAATCTTCAAGCGGCTGCGGTTCGAGGGCTTCTGGCTGAGCGAGTGGGGCAAGGAGAATCCGATCGAGAAGCGAAAAACCATCAATGAGATTCTGGAGCTGATGCGTGAGGGCAAGTTCAAGGAGTCCCCGTTCCAAGAGGTCGAGTGGAACTGGGAGACGGACGAAAAAGTGCTCAAGGACGCTATCCAAGGGACGCTGGAGGGATTCAAGAGCGGCAAGGGCTTGTTCGTGTTTGGCGAGACGTAGCCTATGAATTACGTTGATAGTTGATTCGTGTATTGTAATAGACAGAATTCAAATTTTCGAATGCGAATGTGTGATTCTCTGCTCGATCGCTTACGGACTGCTCTTGATTCTAACCATTAAATTTGATACCTCCATGGCCCGGTGAAAAAGTACTAAGACGGCATGAACGATACGGGCTTCCTATCTTAGCTCTCCAAAATTAAGGCCCTCTATAACCAAATGGCGCCCAAATTCGTATCACAAAGCATGCGCCCCCAACCCCCCCAGAGAACCACACGCCCAGATGCCCACCAAAGCTCATGCCCGGAATGCCTGTACCAGCTCATGCAGCTTATCAATGACTACCGGCACCAGGGCGTTGAGGTTGTCATCCATGATGCGCTCCAGATGCCGAATGGCGTCCTCCTCGTCCATCTCAAGGTGGAACCGCTCCTTGACCTTGAGCGCCGCCTTATCAGGCTCAAGCTTGATGTCGGGGATGTTGGCATTAGCCATGAGCGTGAAGAGGTTGAGAATAAGGTTGCAGTTCTTGCGCAGCGCGCTATAGGCCAGGAAACAGTACTGCCGGAACTGGCGGTAGTGCTCTGAGCCGGAACCGCCCATACAGTCCACCATCTCCTTGGAGAGCTTCATGGCTGGAGCAAACGGCTTCGGGTCGCGCCCTAGTATGTAGCCAAAATCGGCGTGAAAGAAGTGGCCGTCAGGGGCCAGTAGCAGGTTGTCCAAGTGTCTGTCACCGACGCCCAGGATATAGGTGATGACGCAGTAGCCGGCGCACGACTTGACGAACGTGTCCAACGTCTCTTTCCGCAGTCCCATGGGACCTTGGCTGTCGGGGTTGTTCTGCCTGAGATAGGCGAGCGCGGGGTTGTTGCGGTATTTGGAGGTGATGCTCTGGAAGCTCATCGAGTGGACAAACTGTGACAGGCCTGCGCTTGTGCTGGTTGCAAGGATCTTGTACGGCGAGAGTTTGAGATCTAGATTCTCCTTTTGGAGGAGGTCATCCATCAGCGTAATGATTTGAATCACAAGCTGGTCTTGACGGAGGTCATCCCCTGTTTTGAAAATAATAGGATACTTGCGACCCGAGGTTGTCTTGAAAGAGACCTTGATCGGATGCAAAGATGACTTGAAAACCACGGTCTCCTCTGGAACAACTCCGATGATCTCTACCGACGGGTCTAGAGGTAGCGGAAGAGGCGGGTCGATAGAGACGAGTTCGTTCCTGGGGTCGGCTAAGAAGTGTTTCACCCGCTCTGTCCTCTTGGCTATGGATTCGTTCGACTCCTTGATTTCGCCGGAGATCTTGGAGAGAATGGCAATCCACTCGGCCTGTCTCTTTAGAGTCTTTCGCGTCTCCTCCCCATCTGGCTTCTTGACAAGCTCCGTCATGAAGTCGTAGGCAACCTTGCCATAAATGGCTTGGTTATCTGCTCCTTGATCCAGCGATTTGTCATCGCACTCCACCATCACATACCACCAAAAGTAGTTGCCAAGAGTGAAGTTGTTGGCAGCCCTCGAAATGAGGAAACGGGCCAACGAGGAGTCCTGCGACACTTCGTGGCCGGGTTGTGGGGAGATATGCTCGTACTTCAGTGCTTGCACTAACTGCAGCAGATAGAGAAGCAGCTCTTGGTCATCAGCTTTGCGTAAGCGGTCAACGGCAAAAGCCCGTACAGCCGAGTTGTCGAAGGTAGGACCGAGGAGTTCCAGGGCGTCATCAACATCGATATCAGTCCATTTCCCTAAGATTTGAGCGGCCTGTCGCGACTCTGATTGATCGTGCCAGTTGACCGACTTAACGAATTTGGTGATGGCCTTCTTATTGCGAGTCAGGTGGTGGCGGAACTTCCAGATGAGATCTTTCTCTTCGGGGGAGAGCGTATGGGTTGGTGAATATGCCATTATCATGTTCAGCTCGTCCCGGACCTTGGCGTTTGGTTTCAGATCCTTGTCCAATATGCCGTTACGGTGCTGACCGCGGACGAGCCGTCGGTGTTTGCTTTCTGCGGGGTTGTCCTTTGCCGCAACCTCAGGGTCGTACACCCGAATCAGGCGCCCACCATAGCCCTCGTCGTCTTCCACCGCGTTGATGCCGGGGCCGAGTTGAACTTCTGGTGGCGGCTTGAGAACGATGTTTGACTGTGAGGAAGAGGGATGCAGATAGGACGAGACAGGGGGAGGTGGGTATTCGTGGTCGGCAAAGACAATAGGAAAATCGAATCTCGGAAGCTCGACATTGAGAAGGAAGCTGGAGGGTTCTGGTGGAGAGTTGGCGTCTTCAACTGCGTTTGAGGCATCTACTTGCGTGGCTTTTTGCTGTTGGGCCCTCTTCAGAGATGACCTGGCGGACTGCAACCCGCGCTTCTCAAACCCTCGAAAGACGAGCTGGTCCAGCCAGTCGACGCGAGGAATCTCGCCCATCTCGTGCTTCTTGAAAAGTTTCTCCATTCGGTCTAACTCTTCAGCCTCCTTGTCCTGTGGAGCTCCTTTCTTTGCCTTCTTCTTAGGAAGAATGGCTGGTGTCCTGGAGTCATCGTTGCCGTCAGCCTGTCGGTGCCTGTAGACGTGGCACTTTTGGCGACCCTTATGAAGCTGATTGTCCTTGTCGAACAGCGGAAGCGTTGTCCCGCCAAATGGAATTGCGTGCCCTTGCGCCCCCGGGCCACCAGTCGGGGACACATCCCAGATGGTGATGGCGAGGCGCGAGTTCTGGGGCAAAGTCGAGTAGTTGACGGGCAGCGTCAGCCACTCATTCCAGCGCCTCTCATTCCGGAAGGACTTGTAAGCCGTCTGGACCGGGACGGTTAGGGGCTTGGATCCAGCCCACACCTGAACTGTTACGTAGAGATCTGAGTGGGGACTAAGGGAGAGCCACAGATGAGCATGGGGCCAAGATGAAGACAAGTGAGGGAGGATAGTTCACCTTTGGTTGGATCCAATATGTCGGAGTTCTGGGTGTTCGAGGAGCGTCGAAAAAGAGAGCGGAGCCTCGGCACCTTCGAGGTTGATGCTGGGAGGTGATAGCGTCAGCAGCAGCTTCTCCAGAAGCGCATTCATTCAGCGCGCCGTGAGCGATCAAAAGCAGGAAACGCACATGCGGATGCTGACAGGATAATCGAGCGAGTCGGAAGTGGCAAAAGAGAAAGGCTCCATGACAGCGAGCTGTCTTCGGCGACTCGCTGGTAAGGTGTGCCGACTCAAAAAGTGTTGACGGGGTGAGAGGGTCCTGCGTTGATAACTGAGTTCAGGGTTGGGTGAGCAGGGCAGTCATCCACTGCTGTTACCGACTCAGACCATGTCACTAAGTGGCACTTGGGGCAGCCTCACGGATGCAGCTGCCCTGGTCACACCCCACCATCTGCCTAGAGACCCACAAGGCTGCCGCGCGGGGTGTGGGTCAATTTTATAGCTGACCGCGTCCAGAATCTCGAGACGCGACGCAACGTTGTTGAGCACGTATTTCCGAAAACAGGGACAAAGCTTCGACAAAGAACAAACGAATGCAAGAGTGTAAACATACCTCAATCATTCCTCTGCTGTGCATTACTGAGTGCACCTGTGGTTGTCTTACTCGCCACAATTCGAAGTGCAGCCCATAATCAACACTGGATTAGCGCGGCGCAAGACCGCTCTCACCCTTCACAGCAGAGATGGAAAACCGTCGGAACGTCGTGGTTCGAGAAGGTAGCGATGTCTCGGGGGCTACGGGGCCCTCCTCGAGGAAACGGACTTCGGATATTGGGAGCGAGCCGTTGACCAGCCGGCGCAGGACGCGGGATCCGTCTCCAGATGCGAACGACAACAGCGATACCGAAGCATATGACCCGGCTCAATCCATGCAAAAACGCCGAGAGCTTCAGCAGCGGATGCGAGGTTTGCAGAGACAGATGGTGGAGAAGCCAGACGACTTCCTGCAAGCGGATCCGAAGGCTTTGCTCGACTTTTACGACCAGTCCGATCGTATTATCAAGGACGTCAAGCAGACGGCGGAGGCTGCCATCGATTCGCGGGGCCTTGTAATTGCCTCCGATTTGGCTGCTCGTCGCGTGCAGCGGCTCACTTCTGGCAATGTTGGAAATGGAGTCGATGTTGACGAGTTCGTCTCAAAGTGCATCACGTACATGCTACAGGGCCGTGGGATCGAGGATGACCACGCCACCGAGCTTTCAAGCACGCAGAGAAGGAGGCGTCAGCTCAACCGCGGCGCTCTGGGCAGCGACGGGGAGGACGAGATGATGGGTGACGACGGCGACATGATGAATTGGGCTCATCTAGGTCGCTTTGCGTGCATACCTGCCATCCGCCGTCCAGCTCTTCCCGGCTTTCTCTTGGGGCCGTTGTCGATCGAGAAGAAGGCACGAAAAATTACCAAGAGATCAGCACCCTTGAGTGTTAGTAACCTTCTGGAAGTAAGGCCAGAGGAGCTCAGGGCAGAAGACCTGAGAAAGTCAGACAAAAACGGCCTCCCCTCTATCTGCAAAAAGATTCACGTCCAGTTAGAGAAGGCGCAGCAGTACGCCCAGGACACGGTGGAAGACGAGGTTGACCGAGGGGGGGGAGCTACACCCGAGGAGATGAGGGCATTGATGGACCGATACGCGTTGCGGCCTAATGGAGGCATTGATCTGTTACGATTCGTAGTCAACCCGCATTCGTTTGGGCAGACGGTCGAGAACATGTTCTATGTCAGCTTCTTAATTCGGGAAGGGAGTGTCAAGCTCGAGTTCGACGAGTACGGCCTCCCGGCTATAGGTACGTCACATTATCTGATCAACGGCCCTGTCAGTAATACTAACGCAATCAAAAGAACCGGTTCGAAAGAATTCATCGGCAGAGCCCTCTCGCTCCAAGGCTGCCATGCGACATCAAGCCATCATGTCCATCGACATGGCAACATGGCGCGACATCATCGATGCATTTGACATAAAAGAGCCCATGATCCCAAACCGACAGGAGGAAGCTCAACAAGGACCTGGTGCACGAGGTTGGTACAGTTAAGAGCTCCGGGCCCATTTTCGGACAATATCCAACACAAAACGCCTGTGTTGTGTTGAGACAATTCACTATGTCGTTGGTCTGGCATGACCGCCAATTGCAGAGCAACAACCCACTGCTTGCGAAGAGTGAGCGCCCTTCCTTACAATTACCGTTTCGCTTTCGCTTGCCGAGGCTTACCCAAAAGCCCCTGAAGCACAAGGTTGTCTTAGCATCGTGCAAAGAATGCTCGAGCCACGCCTCAGGGATTCTTTGTTTGTGCCTTCGTCATACCGGAAACGGTTTCGAAAGGCAAACGCCTTTGTCTACCTATTGACATGATATGCGCGATCCTTCCGAAACCTCGTCATCCTCCGGTTGTGCTCACAGTCTTGTCCCCCTTAAAATATTAGTGTTGTGACTTTTAAACCCATTTCTCGGATACTGCTGGTTCGACCCGTACACTGTTCTCCCAGGTCATCAGCGCTTCAAGTCTCCCCAACCAACGGGCCCCGTCCTCCGTTCTTTGCTTCTGCAAGCATGCGAACAGCGCAACACCGTGCGCATTTGGAAGTGAGGAGATGACGCCGCACTGGCTCCTTGGATCCGATTCCCATCTTTCCGACGCGGAATCTGGAGATCCGCCAAGCGTCCTTGCTTCTTCGAGCGAGCGTTCGCCTTCTGCTCCTAAGCACAGGTTCCCGCTTGATTATTCACATACAGAGCTGGCAGCCCTGAACAGACCCAGATCACCAACCCCACCCACCGGGTCGCCCACCACAATCGGGTCGCCCACCACAATTGTGCCGCCTACCGAGGAAGTCCTAGACTCTGATGGGAGAACCCCTTCATCAGTGCCGAAGACAGGATCGCCAGGTGGGCTTCTTCCGCCAACATTCTCTCATAAACGGCACAGTCACCGCACCTCCATGGACACCAACAAGATCAGCTTTAGAAGCACCGCCACCGGTCGTTCTTCAGCCCGCCGTCAGATGGAACTAGTCGAAGACATATACTTCGCTAACCCTGAGGTTTGGGGTCGGCAGGAAGGTCAAGGTGTCCCGAATTTTGAACCATGGCCATTGGAAACAGTGAAAATTGTCAGGGGTCTCCTGGAAGAGGTGACGGAACCCCCCCGGAGTGGGCTGTTTGACAGGCTTGACTATGACCATGAGCTCCGCGTGTACATGGAACAATCGGAGGTGGTAGTCCGTGCGCGTTGGGAAAGACTGTTGGCCTGCTACGACGTCGCCATGAGGGGCAGAAATTCTGCTTTCTTCGCTCTCGCCGACGCGTCCAACCAGTTCTATGGAGGAGAGGTACTTAATAGAGAGTCCCAGGAAGCGCGACGGAAACTTACAGAGGAGAATGAAGATCTCTCCCGGGCCTTGAGTGTGGTTGAATCACAAAACCGGTTATACGAGAAGCGAATCGCCGCTCTGGAGGACAGAAACCGGATTCTGGCCAGAGAGGGAATCGTACGCCAGTCGAGATACGACAAATTCCTTGGAATCTTGGAAGCTATGCTTGCCAGTTGGGAAGGGAGCACTGGCATTCCTATTACCCGTTCATCGGCCGACGCTAGTGGTGACCCTGAGGCTAGGTTCGAAGCCATCCGAAGAGGTCTTGAGGAAGTCCGCATGGTGTCAGCATTGAGCACCACTCGATACAAATACCTCAAAGACAAGTACGATGCGCTGATAAACGAAGCCGACGAACTTGTCCAGGGGCATGTCTCGGAACAGTTGAGCCCCTTCTTTGCCTCGGAGCCGGATTCTGAATTGTCGCAGCGGAAGGTTGACAACGACGTGCTTAGCAGTTCCCTAGAAGCCGAGCGGAACCGTGAGGATGGAAAAGAAGAAAGCAGCGCTCAAATACGAGCACAGTTGGCTAGCCAGAGCGGGTCGCTGCCTTCGCGGCTGTGGGCAGAAAACGATAACTTGCGGGAAGAGGTCGCATTGTGGAGAGGCAGGTGTGCGGAGCTTAAGCGGACGGTCGAACAACTCAAGCAGAAGACTGCTGTTCAAGACGTGGAGGCGAGGGATGAGGAGATAAATGATGAGACCAACGCGGGCAAGGCGGCGGATCACATAGAGGACCTACCCGTCGCAGACTCTGGCCCCGTTCGCAGGTCCTCAGACAAGCCAGACATGACTTCGTCGTCCTGCAGTCCTCCGTTACCTCTCCTACCCGGCGACGTCCTCCGTGACATTGAAGCAGGCCAGCTACAAGCCATCCAGTCCAGCCAAAGTGTCATGGACGAGATCAAGGAGACAATTGACGAACTTGTGAAGCGCATATCAACAGAGATGGCGGAGGCCAAAAAAATGCATCGTCTTGAAGCAGAGCAAATCCTAGACGAATTGCAGAAGCTCGCCATCTCGGCTGATACTTGGTCCCAGGAGCACCAGACACTAGAGGAAAATCAGGGGCTGATTCATGGGGAGCTTGACGCTCTCCGGCGCATGGTCCAATCGAACGAGCAGCAGTCACCCCAAACTGGAGCCGTCCAATCGACGTCTCGGCAAAGTACTGAGTCCTCGCCAATTGCTGGTCCGAAAGCTCCCCGTGTCGAGCCGTCTACGGTTTCATCCTATGCTCCTAGCGCGCATGAGATCAGGCATTTAAGGCTCGTTAGTGTTCTAATCCGGACAATGAGAGCGCCGCCGTCGCCAGAGCACATTGGGCTGGACACGGCAGTCGTCATGTGGTTGAGACACCTCTATTATCTGCGTGATGAGCTTAACGGCGTAGACCCCTTCACCCCAACCGAAGATCTCATGACCAAGTTTGGGGCGGAACTGGAGACGCTGTTGAGTTACGGCATCCAGAAGGACCCGAAGCCTTTTTATTCAACACTGAAACATTACGACAAGCTCTTCTCTTGTCTCGAGAAGTTAGGATCTTGCGTCCCAAACCCGTCTGAATTCGAGAAACAATTGCTGGAGAGAATCCATGGCACTATTTCGGCTGCTGAATTGTCTCAAAGGACGCAGATATGCCTCGAGCACGAGCTTCAAACCTATCGCACGCAACACTCCCTTCCCCCTCTTAGGTCCGATCAGATTGAGGAAGTCCTGCGACTGGCTACTAAATATCTGGAGAGCTCGAATAGCGAATGGACTCTACCGATCCCTGAAAGTTGGGGAAGTTCTGCCAGCATCGAGGAGTTACTGGCCCAAATTCAAAAGGTTGTTGTCGACCAGTATCTACTCGAGCGGAGGCAGGCGCTCCAGGACGGCATCAGGAGCCAGGAAGATCAGCTGGCCGATCTCAAAGAAGCCATTCCCATGATTGGGACACATGTCGAGAATCTGATTGAACAGATGGCCGCGTTCGACAGATTGCATGAGAGAGAATCTACCAGCAGCAGTCCAGACGCTCGGGAGGTAGATACAATCCTCAGAGTGGGGCTCAAGAGGCGCGAGATGAGGTTTCGCCGGGAGCAAGATTTCACTCAAGAACGTTGCAACCAGCTGGAAGCTGGACTCGCAAATTCTCAGAAATTCCTCGACCATCAGACGCTGATGGACCGCCGACTCGCTGAGCAGGCCTTGACCAAAGCTCTCCTCAAGCTCCAGTCGACAGGAAGTCAAGGCCAGCATGCCGACGCCGCCTGCTTTTGCACGCTCCTCCGTCATTACTTGCCGCACGCCTACTTCTCCACCATCACCGGGGGGTGCTGCGCCGTCGGCAAGACGAGCAGACCCTGTCCCTCTCAGGGAACCACGCGGT
Organism: Corynascus novoguineensis; assembly: GCA_033296725.1. NCBI lineage: Eukaryota > Fungi > Ascomycota > Sordariomycetes > Sordariales > Chaetomiaceae > Corynascus > Corynascus novoguineensis. The sequence continues at coordinate 120,319 of MU857669.1, forward strand.
CATGCCACGGTCTCCACGGTCATGGCGTGCTCCCTTCCGCGGATCTGCTTGGGACCTCGCTCTGCCGCATTCTGACCTCCCTCACTTGGTTAGTTCTCCTCCTTTTCACCCAACCGCGTCGCGTCTACCAGACGGCCGTCTTCATTTGGTCCTCTCTCGTCGCTATCCCGATCTACCTCTCCCGCTGCATCGCCTACGCCATCTCGCGCCTCTACCTTCGTCTCCATCACGGGAACGCTCCTGTTCCTGCTCCTGCCCTTGCTCCCGCTGTTGCTGATGTTGATGTTGCTCCTGACGGGACCGCCGCCCCTGCTCAGACCTCACAACTCCAACCCATAAAGACACCGTCACCGCCGCCACCATCGCTACCGAGACTGCTCCTCCCTCCGGTGCCACCAGCGTCGACGCTGCTCGGCACGGCGCTCGTCCTTCTCGCCGTCTACGGCTGGCTTGCATACGTGGCCGTGACGGTGGAGCGACGCATCTGGGTGGGCGACAACGACTGGCGGTTCGCCTACGTGCTTGATCTCACGAGCGGCGCCCCTCTGCCGTACCCGGGCTGGTCACCGCTCCGGGTCGACTTCCGGCTCGCCACGCACCCGGCTTGGGCCTGGTTTGGGGAGGGCGTGCACTCGCTCTGGGCGTGGAAGAGGGGCGTGGACTTGTCGGATGTTGCCGTTGCGGGTGCTGCTGCTGCTGGGGTGCGTGTCGGGGTTTGGGCGTGGCTTGTAGCGGGCCTGAGATGGTTGTGGGGGTTTGTCAAGGGGTTATTTGGGTTTGTGTTTGGTTCTATTGGTGAGACGGCCAGGTGGGTTTGGCAGAGGGTTGGGATCTTGGTTGGCGAGGTATGGGGTACGTGAGAAAGTTTGTTGGATAGGGAGCTAAGCTTACCGGTGTCGTACCTGGCTGGTTTTAGCTCAACTATCCCTGAGTGTATCTTCTAAGGATGTTATCATCGGAGGACTAAAGAATTTCTACAGCGGGTTAAGTATGTGGGTAATGTTGAAATTTCGAGCCAAAGGTTCGAATTATTTTGTCTTTATGTCTTCTTGGTGCCAGGATAAGGTGAGTAAAGCCAGTATAGTACATTGAATTGATAACTTTAAACTCTCCATCTGCCTTTCCCGCTAGTATGAGTTGCTTAGCCTGGTCGCCGAGGTTGGAAACGTATCTAGTTCGTCCCTGTCAACCAAGTCATCTCCGCAACCTGAGATTGTACAGTCCTCCAGGAATTGACACAGTTAATGGTATCTTGATTTCCCGACGTCGTGTGTTCTGGTAAGCTTTTCGAGCCGCTCCACACACTCGTGGTCCTAATCTACGGTACATTGCATAGTAGTACCAAACCCAAACGCCCAGTTCCTTGTTAGTCACCACAACCCACTCGGCCTTTGGCATGCACCCCTATCCCATTTGGCAAGGCAATGCAGCCAGCAAATTATATTATATCACGTTTATGGTGCCTCCCAAGCGCTCACTTGTTTGCACCCTTCCCCTCCAAATGCCATGCGAATACCTTCTCAAACACAGCCTTCGCGCCCCCGACGATGGTCTCCCCATGACAGGGCACAATGGTGTCGAAATCCCACTTGGCGATTCGCTGGACACTTTTGTTGAAGGCCCCCCGGTCGCTCCTGCTGGCGGCGTACCACAGAAACCTCTTCATGCCAAGGGCATCGCCGTCAGTCGTCTGGAAGCTGTTGAACAGCCTCACCAGCCAGCCTTCACTAGGTTTTTCAGCGTCGGGCACGCGCGAGTACTGCTCGTGGGCAGGGAGGTTGAACATAAGGTCGGCCTCGACTAGGACGCGGTCCGGCCGATACAGGAATACGAGCTCCCGGTTGGCGTGCGCATGGACATACTCCATGTCGAAGTCGGCAGCGAAGTCGTCGCCGATGGTCCTCGCGTCCCGGCCGTTCTCGGGGGTGACGACGACAGCGAAAGGCTCCTTGCCGATCTTGGGGTCACTGGCCTTTTGGCGCTTCTCGGGCAAGCCCTCGGGCCCGACGAGCTTGGCGTCTGGGTAGGCAGCAGCCCAATCGGAGAGAAAGATGTGGTGCTCAATATCGGTGGCGATGAGGTAGCGCACGTCGCCGCCGAGTGAGGCGACCTTGGCCTTGGCGGCTTCGGTGAGGGCGACGGGGGAGAAGACGGCTAAACCGCCCGAGGAGAGGCGAACCACAGTGCCACGCCCGCCGATGGGGAAGCGGCCAAAGCGGAGGAAAGGGACTGAGAAGGTCACGACGTTAGGGGTCACGTCGCGTATGACCATAACGTCGTCGGGATTGGGCGGGATGAGTTTTGACGACATGGTTTGGGTAGACGAGGAAAAAGCGGCAGCTGAGCCGGTCAGTAGAATAGCACCCGCGATGATGTTCCGCTTGGTAAATCGATTCCGGCGCGGGTGAGATGATGCCGTGGATGATGAAGATCGCTGAGACAATCTGGACGATGTCGCGATGGCAGCTCCCGCTTTTTGAGACGGCAAGTTCAGGGCTGACTGTCTTTGGAAAGAGCGAGCTAAGCGCTGATGAAGAATGACTTGATTAGCTCTTGGGAACGTGCTTTATCCTCTGGTTCTAGATCCGCTTTATACGTGGCGGGCAAGGTTGGCTCACGACGTAGCCTTGTACTTACCGATCCGCCATCCTGGAACTTCAACGGCGCCGGATAGCCCGGCGGCCTCGGCATTATGGCACGATTGCGGCCAAGCATGGACTCACCTCGGCAGAGTGTTACTTGGTGCCTTTCGGAAAGGAACTTTTGTTCCTTCGCATGGTTTACAAAATATCCCTGCGTATCGACATACTTGCGCCCACCAGTGTACGCTGGAAAGCCACTGTAAGCCACTGAGAGATGGAAAACGCGAGGAATTTGTCATAGAAGAGTCAAGGTTCCGATCTCATCTCAGGCCTCTGCTAGGCATGACATCATTTCCCAACGGCCGCTCGCCAACGCCTGGCTTGGCAACGGTCGTGCATGCTCGGGCGCATTGGAAAGAATTCCAAATAATGAATCAAGTTGAAAGTGGGCAGTGCTCTGTTCGCTGAAAATGAATTCCACAACCGGAGACGAGGCTAAACGAGTCAACAAATCAGGGTTAGGGTGGCCCTTCGCATGCCACACCGTGCACACTTCCCAACTCCTAACCCTTATCGGCCTTTGTAAGTATTTCCTTATCGTTCCCAGCTCCGTGATGTTCGCGCCGCGCTCAACACCACACCCGAGAAGAGACTTGATGCTCAGAAGAGGCCAGGTACAAGTGTTGCGACAGACCAATTGATTGTTTTCAAGTATACAGCAGCGATTTCCACGCATGTCAACTCGGGGTCGGCCTCGCGGGCTCCGTCTGCGCCATGTGTGCTCCTCGACGGGGCAGCAGCGCCGGCTGCTGAACCACTTCATCTCCAAAGGTACCTCGCACCTAGCCACTTGTCTTGTTTCTAGGTGCTACCCCTTCTCATGGTTGGTCAACTGACGCACAACCTCCATTGTTTCAGTACCAGAACCGACCGAACCATCACCCCCTTCTACCTCATCCCGCTTCACGCTCGCCGTCAAAGACAATATAGCTACGACTACGACCACGACCCCCTCCCACCCGACAACATGCGCTTCTCCCTTCCTTTCGACGTACCACTCCCCCTTCGAAGCAACCATTGTCACGCAGCTCCGCGCCCGCGGTGCTCGCCTCGTCGGCAAGACCAACCTGGACGAGTTCGGCATGGGCAGCCACAGCACCCACTCGGCCGCGGGCGCAGTCTCCCAACCGCGAACACCATCATCACCGCCACAACCAGACCAGAATCAAACTCGACACAACAACATCAATGAAGACGACGAATACAACGACCTATCATTATTATCAGCAGGCGGCAGCTCCGGAGGCAGCGCGGTAGCAGTGCTGACGGGGCAGGCCGACGTGGCGCTGGGCACCGACACGGGCGGTTCGGTGCGCCTGCCTGCTGCTTATTGCGGCGTCGTGGGCTACAAGCCATCGTACGGCATGCTGTCGCGCTTCGGCGTCGTGCCCTACGCCAACTCTCTCGATACGGTTGGGCTGCTTGCCCGCCGCGCGGCGACCCTCCAAGAGCTGATGATAGGTGGCAGGGGAGGAAAGGATGGTGAGAGGTTTCAGGGACTATGGCGGGAGGGGGATTTGAGGGATCCGACTTGCTTGTCGGCTGCTGCGCGGGCGCGGTGCGCGAAGGGGAGGGAGGGGTATGATGGGGTTGCCGAGAGAAAAGACGGGGATGTGTTGAGGGGGTTGAAGTTCGGGTTACCGCTCGAGTACAATATCGAAGAGCTGGACCCGGGGATACGGGACGCGTGGGCCGAGGCTGCAAGGACGCTGCAGGATCGGTTTGGCGCGCGCGTGGTGCCCGTGTCGCTCCCTTCGACCAGACACGCGCTGGCGGCATACTACGTCATTGCGCCTGCCGAGGCGTCGTCCAACCTGGCCAAGTACGACGGCATCCGCTACGGGACGCGAGACACCGAGGTTGCTAGCGACGCTGCCGCCGGCGGAGTGCTCTACGCCGCCAGCCGCGGCAAGGGCTTCGGGGACGAGGTCAAGCGGCGTATCCTACTAGGGTCGTACACGCTCAGCTCCGAGGCCATGGACAACTACTTCATCAAGGCGCAGAGGGTGCGTAGACTGGTTCGCAGGGACTTCAACCGCGTCTTCGCGCTCGATAATCCGCTGCACGAGCCGGAGACGTTCGACCTCGCCGACCTCGACGAGAGCATCGCCTTGGAGGACAAGTGGGGCCCGGAAGAAGTCGACTTTCTGCTCTGTCCTACTGCACCGACGCTGGCACCCAAGCTGGACGACGTCATGAATCAAAATTCGGTGGACGCCTACATGAACGACGTCTTCACCGTCCCCGCGAGCTTGGCCGGACTGCCGGCCATCAGCATACCGATGCCGGCCGCGTCAGGGAAGGCGACGAATGGTGGCGATGGGGTCGCCACGGCTGGGCTGCAGCTCATCGGGCAATACTGGGATGACGCCCGGTTGCTAGCCGTCGCCGACGCTGTGTCAAGAACTTTCGACAGTACAACCCTGGCGAGGTGACAAGGGAAAGCGAGCAGCACCAAAAAGTGCATGTAAGTGAGATACCCTACGGTTGGGGGCAGTATCGAATTATGTATAGTTTTGTATCAACATTTTTTGAGCCTGCTATGTTTCCAGGGGAATGATTGGACACGATGTCCTATATCACGCCTCTACCGTGGTCAGTTTGTGAGATGTCTGTGGCATGTATCTTCTGCAGTAGAAGCAAGCCGAGAGCGCCAACGTGACAATTACCCTGATGATAATTCCACCATGGCTTTGTTCCTCACTGACACAAGCCCCGGACTACCATTCAGACGTTTGGTTCAGGATTGAAGCACACCGTCATTGAGCAAGCCGCTGTTCACTTCTCAAACGATCGAGACTCACCGGCCCAGTACCCAGTCCGCAAGTGCAAGCAGATAGAAGAGACCTGCCCAGCTTCCAAAATGCAGCATGTATCGCCCAACAGCTTCTTGAAGTGCTGTAGTGAGCCGGTTTGGCAGGTTCCGGCCAAGACTGCCTCCCTCGACATCGCGTGTGGGGACGGGTTCTGGGACGTGTAGACCGCCCGGCCATTCCTAGTTTGCGTTTTCCGGACAGCAGCTTAGATCCTCAAGGACTCCTCTCGCCATCAGATCGCTGGCCCTGCTCCGGGCCGTCAATGTCCATCCTGTCGTGGTTCGAGAGCCTCGAAGCCGACCTAGATCTTGACCGTGACCTCCTTCGGCGCAAGTCAGACGGTGACCTAGATCGCGACCGCGATCCGGACCTTACAGAGCCGCTATCGCGATCTCGGCCCTCTCTGTCCATTTCATCGTCTTCGCCATTCCCGTTCTGAGCCGCCGCGCCCTCTTCCTCCTCTTCCTCCTCCAACAGATCCTCGAGAGTGCCTAAGGGGCTGACGCGCGGCTCAAGGAGCTCAAGGTCCTCGAGGATGTCGCGCTTGCGCATCTTCCAGAGGCTCGTGGCGCAGACGCGGTCCTTTGTGAGCAGGTCGTCGACAAACTCGTCGACGTAGGTCAGGGAGGTGCCGGCACGCCCTTTGCGGCGCAATTTACGGCGGTCTTCGAGGAAGGGCTCGAGGCGAGCGTAGACGTCGCGGTCGGTACGCGTGAGACGGATGTAGAAGGCGGCCAGGGCGCGCAGGTACTTGAACTTCTCGCCGCCGAAGCCCAGGTATTCGTCGAGAATCTCGTCGCTGGGAGCCAGTTGCAGCAGCTTGAAGGCGAGGCAGAGGAACGGCGTAGGCCGCTGGGCGGTGCCCGTGACCCCACCCACATGGTCGACATGCTCCACGACGCGGTCGACAATGTCAGCCTCGTTGACGCCGAAGCACTGCTCCTTGTAGAAGTAGCTCTCGACGATGCGCTCGCGGACCGCCTTCTCCATAATGGTCGCCGGATTGAGCCCGTTGGGCGCGAGCGGGCCCGTGCTACCGCGCTCATCAAGGAAGCGCCGCTCATCGGCACGGTGCACGTCGGGTTTGCTCATAGTTGCGCGCTTACTTTATTCTGATCGATTCGAATGTCGGGGGTTTGGGATATCGGCGTCTGGTAGTTCGGAAGGTGGTGGCTCCACTGAATTGGAGGTCAAGCTTAATGAAATCGCTGCTGCAAGAACAGTGGACTTTTGGGCCGCTTGGCGTGGGCAATTCTTACCGATAAGAGATTGTTGCCCAGCCAACGTCACTCTCTTATTTGGAGCGGCGAGGGGCACACATGTGCTGATGTCACTGTCGTGTGCATTTAGTGGCGAGTGTGAACACCTGGTGCTTAGGAAGGAATTCAAGCGTGCGCCATAGAAACATTACAAAAACACTCAGACCCCCTTTAGCTTTCAATCAACAACTGTGAAGTCGAAAAGTCGCTGTACAAGATCTTTATTCCTCCTTATCGCGGACGCGTGATTGCTGCAATTATTAGTACGATTCGACCAGAATGCTTCTCACCTCTGGGCAGGTGTCCCTGGCCGTTTCTTCCGTTATTGGTATGCAATTTGCCGCTCATTCTGTCCTTTCTTTCCGTTGCATCCCAGCCCATGTGCTATGACACACGCACAGACACACAGTAGTCCTCAAGAGAGCTCCGAGACTGACCACTCCATCCCATCCAGTCTTTATCTGTACTGCTGCCCTTTTTCTTAGTGGCTACATTCTCCAGCAGCGGTCCCTCCGCGACCTCCGCGCCGCCATCAAGCCGTCGCCGCGGGCATCCCCAAAGGTATTTCTGCCCGACCGGTTCAAGTATTCGACGACGGAACTGCCGGACGGGACCGTCATCGTGCTCGACAATGACGACGACGCAGGCATTGGTAGCGAGGGACGTGCTGAACGGGGAAACCCGGACATGATCGAAATCAGGCCCTCTTCACCGGGCGGCGACGCCAGGGGCAGCAACCCCGCGCCTCTGACGGGGAAAAAGGGGCGCCCAACCAAGACGGCAAAGTCGCAGGCCAAAAATGGGAAGCAAGGGCAGGCCCCTGCTGACTTCGGGGCGGACGAATCGCGGCAGAAGCCGATGAGTAGGGCAGAGAGGCGGCAGCGCATCAGGGAGGAAATAATGAGGCTGTCGCAGGGTCAAGAGGGCCGCTACTACCAGCGACGACGGTCGTGAGGCGGCCCAGGATGTGGTTTTACTCCTTTTAAAGAACGGGCTATGCGTTGCATGTGGTACATGATCTTAGAAGCGAGAGCCTTTTGGTTTGACGTATGAATTCCCGGGGGGGGAAAAAGGGGGGGAGGGCAAATCTGAGATACATTTGGAACAAGTCCTTGATGCGCTGCACAATATGCTCTCTGCGCCGTTTGAATTTTGGGGGCTGGTGATCTGACACGGGCTAAGTTCCAGAGACAAAGAATTTGTTGCTAAAGGGCTGCCTCGTTAGTCGGGTGCTCTTCATTTATTTATGAGTCGAATCTCTCCGCTATGAAACCAGCAGGTTCCCTCCCACCAAGTCCGCCTTTTGAACGCCTGGCCATTGGATCCCTTCTCCCTCGGCGCTCTAGTAGGCAGCAAATTCCAAGCAAGAACTCCCTCCCCAAGACTGTCACATTATGATTAATTTACGCGTTTCTGATATTTCTCCATTCTCCACCTCATCCGATCATCAGAGCCTCGTGCTGGTCCTCCCGTTCTTGCAGGAGCCAGCCTCTGTTGTCGACATTCGTAACGAAGGTATTGATAGCACATTGAACGGCCACGATGGCCGCCTGGAGGGTCCCGGGATCTTGGCCGAATATTGATCGTCCTGTTCCTCTCGACTCGGTGGTTGTGAGACGAGCCAGAGACAGTCGTCGGGGAGACGCCCGGGGGTGAGAGAGGCGCCCGTCTTCAGTATCTGTTAACGATCCGTCGTTAGGCACAACAATGCTCAAGGGTGAATCGCGGAGGTAGGCAAGTAGATACTCACAGTACAAAGCTTACATCGCTGGCCGAACTTGCCGACAGTGTTGGTGCATCTGATGGAGGACTAGTACCAAGAAGCGCACGAGGTTAGTGGACGAGCCTATGTACCGTCCTCTCACATCACGTACATAGTAGTTTGCGCAGTAGCACACGTCCATGTCGACAAGTGGGATAGCGTATGTGCTAGAAAGTCGTTGTTGGGAAACGAGAGACGAAGCACTCGAACAGTTTTGCGGGGGAGGGGCTGTGGAGGGCAGGGCGAGTGTGAAAAACCGCACGAGCCCAGAGACAAAACAATAAAGATCGCGGATTTACAATCAGAGCATTTGGACAACGGCAAAGCCGCTTTTAAGGAACGGCGACCTGGCACCACGGCCAACGGGACGGGTACCCAGTCCATGCCTTTGCTTGACCTCATTGACATGGTAATTTCCGAGAGCGTCGTCGAATCCGAGTCTCAGTGTAGTCCAACACTTGACTAGTGCATAGATACGGCCCAACATTGCGACGGTCATGGTAGGTTACGATAAAGAAGCTGCATTAGCTCGGCATCTCCCATGTAATTGATCGCAGACACAAGTGGATTCCTTCCCGTGCCGTCTTGGACCAGACCCGGCCGATGCGCCCGGGGCAGCAGGGTACAAGTTCCGTGCCTTGATTTAAGTCTACTGTCCTGTGCGCCTCAGCTTATGCCATCTTACACACCATGACCAGATGGTCTTTTTAGTATTCTTTTTCCCAGACAAAACTTCCGATGATTGCCTATTCCGTACGCAAACATCCCACACCGTCACCAGGGTTGCTTCTTTTTCTTCCCAATTTGGGATTAGTTCCCGTCGAACCGGCTCCCTTCCCATTTCTCCTCCAAAAGGCACTTGGCCTCGACCTCGACGCACACACAGACCATTCCGCATCCCGCGAAGCCGAGTCGTTCCACCTGAGAAGCCAAGCGATCTAGACGTTGAAACGGCATTTCCTTCTCCACCCTGGACTAAACTGCATACGTCCAGGCGTGCATCCATTGAAGGGTCAAGGACCGTTTAAGGCCAATCGCCCCCTCAACTCATGAATCGCCATCATCACTCTACTTGCGGGGAACAAGATAAAAAGTATGGGCCGGCCGCGATGACAGCAGCGTGACAAGGATGTGTCCGGGGAAAGATTAGGAGCGGCGGGGGGGTGGTGAGACAAATGTTTGACATGCAGTGGTGAAAATAAAGCCTTGGCGATCGATCGCCGCAACCCTGGAAATCGGATTCCTGGGAAGGCAGGGCGGATTGGGAGGGGGTGGGAAGGCGGGGGAGGAACTGGCGCGACTCTACACTACACTAACTACACTGCACCTTGGTTGTGACTGCGCGTTGTGAGACATGCAGCTTGAGAACAACGAACAGCATACCAACGATCCAAGACAGCCAGTAATAGCCTTGAATTTCCAGGTTCTGTCGCGTGCTGCTCACTGCGCCGTTGCCACACTACATTACTACATAGTACCATACCGAGTCCAACCGACGCTTGGAACCATGTCGTCTGGGCTTACAGCTTAGGGACAAACCTGACAGCAGTCTGACGAGGAGACGGGGCCTACACTTCCTAGAGACTAGAGCCAGGAGCATTATGTCCATCCGAAGAGTTATGATATCTGCATAATTGAGAGACGACCTGTTGATGTCACCTCGGGTCTTCGTGATTGGAAACAACACCTTTACGAACAATCCCAGTGCACACATACGAGATGAATAAACGGAGAAAATCTTGACGTAGCTAGCATGCCCAGTGTCAAATACGCTCATTATCGTACGACGTTAATCATCAACAGCTCGGAATATGTGGTGTGGGACAAACCTACCTTAGGTTAGGACTGATTACACGTCAAGCTTGTCGTCTTGTACGACCCTATCTAGGTACTGTGGTCGCGTCGTGTAACCCCATGCTCGCCTGGCAATCACGTTCAGGAACATGTGCGCATCGTGCACAATACGTATGTATGTGCATGCATGCCGCAATGCAATCTCGACGCAGGGAACAGCGGGCACCGGCATCCACCCACCCCTCTCCACCTCCACACTGTTGCTGCAGCAAGCAGCTCTTCAAGGGCCGTTCTGAGACCTCGTGGACCAACCTCCGCTGAGACAGAGATAGAGCAGGCTGCCCAAGAGGGAAACAAAAAGGCTGCATCATGTTTCCCAGTTCGTCAACCGACCGGAAGGCGGGAGCTGAGTACGGGTGGCTGAGGCACGTTGTTCGGGCAGAGATCGTCCTCGTGGCTGGGCCGTGGCGTCGTCTGGAATGCCTCGATCAAGCCATGACGAGGTGGTTGGCATCTCCTCTTTCGGTAATCGGTGTACTTCGTGCGCAGTTAAGCGACAAATGCGCACTCTTATGGAATATACCACGTATCTGGGCGAGACCCAGCCCGAGACATACAGTAACCTCCACAGCATGCTCAAGTCTTGAGATCATTCAAAGCTTTTTTCTATTTCATCTACACATTGCATGGACACCCGAATTATGTTACTCCTTGAGAAACTTGCTGTCCTTGCAGACGTACAGGTCGACATATTCATCGACGTTCATGGAATCCAGCTTCTTGCCATCCTGGCCGAGCTGGACAAGCTCCTGCACCTTATCCGCGCTGAAATGGGGCTCGAGATGGCGCTTGTACTTGGCCAAGATATGGGGCTTGGCCTCCTCGCGGCGCAGGCGGTGGCCGAGCGGGGCCTCAACCACCACCTCGGGTAGCACCGTACCGTCGTTCAGCTCGACCGTCAGGCCGTTGCTGATGGTGCGGAGCGCCGGGTCGTGGTAGTCAGCCGTGAACTGCGGGTCCTCGACGCACTTGATCCTCTTGCGGAGCGACTCAACCAGCTCCGAGGTGGCAGCCTCGGAACCGTCGAGGTAGTCGCCAGCCGTGAGGCGGCCGTAGACGAGCATGACAGCGCACATGTACTGGATGCAGTGGTCGCGGTCGGCAAAGTTGTCCATGGGCTTGAACTGCTTGTCGATGATGCGGATGCAGGCCTCATGAGTGCGGCAGGTCACAGCCTTAATGTCAGCAGCAGATTTGCCCATAGCCTTCAGCTGGGCATGGATCTTCTCGGACGCCTCGACGGCCGTCTGCGAATGGAATTCGGCTGGATTCATAACAATCAGTCAATATGCGCGGTAGAAGCGGGTTTGGGGGCTGAAGGGGGGAGAAGAGAGGGGGGAGAGAGGAGGTAATGGGTTGTTCATTCAAAGGGGTACGCACCAGGATACGACACCTTGAAGAGCACGTTCTCCATGACGTAGCTGCCATACCCCCGCTGGAACTCAAACTTCTTGCCCTTGAACAGGACATCGTAGAAACCCCAGGTTGGGGCGGAGAGAACGGTGGGAATGCCGGACTGGCCCTTGAGCACCTTGAGAGCCAGGTTGACGGCGCGCTGGCAGGCATCACCGGCAGCCCACGACTTGCGGGACATTGTGTTGGGGGAGTGGCGGTAAGTGCGCAAGCTCTGGCCGTCAACCCAGGCGTGGGTGACAGCGTCGGCCGTCTGCTTCTCGCTGAGGCCCAGCATCTTGCTGATGACAGCCGTGCTGGCAACCTTGACCAGGACGACGTGGTCGAGGCCAACCTTATTGAACGAGTTCAGCAGCGCGAGGCAGCCCTGGATCTCGTGCGCCTTGATCATGGCCTCGAGCACATCGCGGATGGTGAAGATCTTGCCGCCAGCCACCTTGTGCTTGCCGGCCTTGTTCGTCCGGGTCGCCCAGTCGGCAATGGCGAGGATGGCGCCCAGGTTGTCACTGGGGTGGCCCCACTCGGCAGCGAGCCAGCAGTCGTTGTAATCGAGCCACCGAATCATAGCGCCAATGTTGAAAGCGCCATTGACCGGGTCGAGCTGGAAGTCAGTACCAGGCACCTTGGTGCCCGACGGGACCGTGGCGTCGGGGACAATGGGACCCAGGAGCTTGGTGCACTCCTTGAACCGCAACGCCTCGAGGCCGCAACCCAGGGTGTCAATGAAAACCCATCTCGCCGTGTCGTACTGTTGGGTGAGGTCATGTCAGCGGGCAAGCTGCGGCGTCGAGAGAGCGAGGTGCTGCAGAGGAGAGCACAAAAAAAACCAGCGGAAGTTCCCCACTTACGGCCAGCTCCGAGTCGATATTCTGGTTGTGCACGTAGCTAGCAATGTCCAAAATCTCGGGGTCGTACCCCTTGTGCGCAGAAGGCGAGGGCGTCGCGGCGCTGGCGGACTGAAGTGAGGCCATGGTGGAGAAGCTGCTGCGTGTGTGTGTGGCAGCGAAGGAGACGGGGGCGGCGGCGTTCTTGAAGGCGCGCAGCGGCCGCAGAGCCGAGGACCTGCAAGAGCGGTGGAGGTGCAGTGATCTCGTCGCCTGACGCAATCCGCGGTTGACAGCAGACATGATGCCTCGTGTGTGCAAGCGACTACTCTTCCACCGTTTCCTGGTATCAATTGGTTACAGCGCCAACGAGAAACCACAGGTTGCGGTCGCTGAGAAGATATTGAAAAGAAAAAAAGAGAAAGTGTTGCTTCCTTCAACCCTGCGTCGGTATGAGAGCATAGGTCGCTTGAGCGGATGGGTGCTTTGCCGCGGCATGCCGAGCTGCCCCACTTGGGCGCCCCGCCCTGGCCTTCCCCGGAAACTGAGAGCATCTGAAGTTGCCAAGCAAAGCGAGGACCCGCAGAAAGCCGACAGCTTGGAGTGATTTCAAGATGAGGGAGTGGTTCGAAACTGCAGGGTTCGGGTTGCAGACCGACTGCACGCAACTTCGCCTTTGTCAGCACCATCAAGGACGCATTGCGTGCGGTACAAGAGCTCTTTGAAGGTAAATCCGGGGCTAAACTCCGCCAGACCCCGCCGCCACTGGAACCAATAAGTTGAGGCCCTTGAACATCCGATGTAGCCTCCGCAGGAGTATGATGAGATGAAGAGTGCCGATACAGAGTGCCTTTACATGATTTTATGTTGCTGAACTATCTGATTGTCAAGGTACATTATTCCCATTTTTATCAAAATCCAATCGCTCAACCTTGACCCCGTTATTTTACGTCATTGTAGATATACACCACGGTAACTCCATTTAACTCATCGACATTTGACGTTCCGGTCGTCCCGCAATATCGAGCAGAACTACCATGAGCAGCAACCATAGCACCCCAAGGCGTGGGGGTCAAGATGAGGACTGGCTCGAAGCGATACGGCAGTATGATGTGAATGTTGATGACGAGGATGACGACGACGAAGACCAGGAGTACGAAGACGCCGAGGATGAGGATGGAGAGGAGGACGAGGAAGATGAGGAAAATGAGGAAGATGAAGAGGATGAAGATGAAGACGATGAGGAAGAAGATGATGATCATGATGGAGGTAGGTTACAGCAGGAGCCCCCAATTTTAGTCGGGTGTTGTTAACCTCGTCGGGCGAGCAAGGCGGAGGAGGTATTGAGTTCGAGGTTCTCATTGAGGAACTCTTAGGGCAAGGTGAGGGATCCCGCGACCAGGGCGACGGCGGCGGAGAGCAAGCTGCTGCAGCACCCCAAAGACGCGTGGTGAGGATAGGCGGAGGAGGTGCGCAGCCCAGATAAGGCAGCCTCATCCGTCGAAAGACACAAGACTGACAACACTTCTAGGTCGGCATTGGCGTCCCTTTCTCACTCAGCGCGAGTTCTTGGCTCTGCTCCGGGGACAGTATCTCAACCCGACATTAGTTGGCGACGAGGATGGTGAAGGGCAACGCCTTGCCTGGAACGAAAGGAGCAGGAACAGGCGGTTTCCCAAGGTTCCGAGCAATGAGGGAAGGAAATTGATGGATTCGGGTGTATTTGGCACCTACGACAGGAGAATGCCCGCCCGCAAGGCTTTGGCTCGCAGGCTTCTAGACCGGGAGCTGGGTTTGGGTGGTTGGACAGGTCAGAAGGTCAATCAAGGCCTCATGGCTCAGGTGAGACCCAGAGCGCCCTTCAGCTCGCCGTCGCGACCGTGGTCAATGGAAAGCTAAATTTCTTCTACAGGCCATGATACCATCTACAAAGCCGGAGATGGTGGTCCATTACGATGACCCAGTCTGCTGTGGGCAATTCTCGGACGACGGCAACTTCTTTTATGCATGTGTCAAGGCAAGTACACGGTTCACGTGTTGTTGACTTCTGACTTGTTATGACGCCGCCAGTCGGCTCTGACACTTCGCCAGGACTTCAAAATCCGGTTGTACGACACGTCGAGCCCGTATAACTGGAAGCACTACAAAACAGTTACATATCCCTTTGGGCAGTGGACCATGACGGATGCGGATCTAAGCCCGGACAACAAGTGGCTTGCCTTCTCTTCTTTGCAGCCGCACGTGGGAATCGCCGCGACGGATCCGAACGACACGGGCGACCCATATTCGTTGGATCTGGCCGATGGCGGGCGCTCTGGGAGGAGCGAATTCATCTTCGGCGGCTTCGCCATTTTCTCTGTCCGTTTCTCAGGGGACGGACGCCACATCGTCGCCGGAACTGGCAACAACTCGATCGTTGTGTACGACATTGAGCGGCGCAAGTCGCTGCACCACGTGCTGGGGCACCAAGACGACGTGAACGCCGTGTGTTTCGCTGACAAACAGTCCCCACACATTCTCTATTCTGGATCGGACGACTGCACCATTAAAGTCTGGGACACGCGCAGCATGGGTGACGGGCGCGAGGCCGGCGCGTTCGTCGGCCATACCGAAGGGTTGACGTACATTGATAGCAAGGGGGATGGCCGGTACATTCTCAGCAACGGCAAGGACCAGAGCATGAAGCTGTGGGACTTGAGGATGGCCATGTCGACCTCGCGCTTTGAAGAGCTTGACCCAACGGCCGTGACGAGAAACCGCGAGTACGACTACGACTACCGCTGGCAGCCGTACGAAGACTACCAATGGTTCCAGCACCCGCACGACAACTCACTGGTCACCTTCCGCGGCCATGAGGTCCGCAGGACGCTGATCCGCTGCCACTTTTCGCCGCCCAACAGCACCGACTCGCACTATGTCTATTCCGGCAGCCACGACGGGTACATCTACGTCTGGAACCTCGACGCCACCATTGCGGCTAAGATAGACGTCAAGTCGGCCACGCGAGCATCGAGCACACGTCCGAGGCCCGAGAGGCGGCATCGCCTACATCATCGGTACCCGCATGGGTGGGAGTCCATGGTCAGAGACGTCGGCTGGCACCCCAATGCGCCCATGTTGGTTGGTAAGTTACTCTCTCTCTCTCTCTCTCTCTCTTTCTTTCTTTCTTTCTTTCTCTTTTTCTTTTTTTTCTTTTTCTGTCTTCCGGGAAAGAAGAACGTTTGCTAAAATCTTGGTAGCTTCGTCTTGGTGTGGCCCCGGCTACGAGGTCGGCACCGCATCGCTGCATTCCTTCAACGAGGGCGAAGCTGACGAGGGCGATCCGGTGATGGGAATTTCAGTGAATGAAAAGCTAGAACCATACCCTGATGGTGGTCCCTGGGGCTTATAAGCTGGCATGAATCTCTTCGCTCTGGTGGGATTGGACATATGGGTCATGATTTGGCGATATATTTTAGCTGGTTTCAACTTGGATTTCAGGTTTGGACCGCGAAGTGGGTTTGGCTTACCGCCAGTTGTTTAGAGGACACCGTACGCATGTCCTTTTCGGAATACTCGATGCACAATACACGATGTCGATGGTTACGAACCTGAACTGTCCAAAATAAAGACGAGCTCCTGGTATCATTCAGAGTGCGAAAGGCCGAATTTCAGGTAACTAACGTTAATCAAAACTTGAAATTTGAAACGAGAGAAACCTGCCAGATAATTTCGCACGCTCGTCCAAAACTCAATGAATTTTAATAGTTCTAATTCACGTGCAATACAATAAGTCAAATGCCTCTATCGGCCTCTTCCCCATGGTACATTACCCATTCTTTATTGATGTGTTTGGGGTTCGTAGATGGACATAATCCGGTGAAGGACCCTAACCCTCCATCGGAGGCTCTCGCCAAGATCACAGTCAAGGATGCGCGGTCACGCTCCACTGGGCTCCACTGCTTCAGCCTTGCCGCGGCCACTGAGAGAGACGAGAGCTCGACCACTCGTGCAACAGTTCTCTTCCAACTTTCTCAACCGCCGGAATTCTGAACCTCATCCGGGCACCACCTTGCGATAACGCACTTCTTTACCGGATTGCGTGTCAACGACAATCATCTACGAGATTCCATCGAGATTCTTGCACCGATCGTTTCGAGTGACTCGAGACGGCTGTCGCGGCGTTGACCGAGTGAGCCATTGGCATTCGGCACCTCGTGCTGCCATTGCGTACCATCGCGTATCTTTCTCCCAACCACGCAAACTAACCTTCCAGTCCTTCCGGTAATCAGGCCGCGTTTTCAAGTGAAGGAGAGGTGCAGCTACAAGACCGCGTTCAAGATTCTGAATCTCCTTTTGGTGCGTGTCAAGAACCGGGAATTCGCAGTTTCGTGCAAAGCAGACTGGCCTTCAGCGTCTCACTTTACCTGTACTTGTCGGTGGACAAGACCGTGGAAAAGAAAGAGGGGAGGGCAGATATAAGGCACAAGACGAGAACACCGGCCGTCCTGTCACAAGACTGACAGCGAAGAGCTGTAGCTTGGAATCTCTTTATCTTCAAAGGAGCGGCCCTCGCTTCTCGGTGATCGTTGTGTCTGGGGGATTGGAATGTACGTATGACGAGCTTTCTACCTCCTGTTATTTCCCTCTTCTGTCTGGTCATGGAGTCGTTTCGTTTCCGTTGTCTCCGCTTTCTCGCGATCCCATGCCTTTGGCCGGTTAGGTTGGGCATTGATTCTTCTCTGGTCGGCGAAGAGGTCTGTCTGGGGAACATCTTTTCAGCTGCTGATGGGGTTATATGCTACAGACGATCCTGTATCTCTAATCCATAGCCAGGCGTTCAATTCACATTTGAATTATCACGCAGTAACGGGTTCCTAGGCCCGTTGCAACCACCAAGATCTCGATCGACGACCGCTGGACCACGCAGACATAACAAATATGGCTGAAGAGGAGTTTGAAATCGACGTCTATGGCGATTCGGCCAATGACCATGGCGATTCAGCCAATGACCACGGAGACAACGAGCACGGCGACAACGACCATGACAATTACGGCGGCCATGGCGAGAACCATGGAGACGACCACGGCTATCAGGGTGAGGATGGCCAGAATACGAACGGCGAACGTCAGCGTACCCACGATGACTACCGGGAGGAACATCGAGGAGAAGACAACATGGACGACGGCGGCGGCGACGACCCGAACCAGTCCCATGACGCTGCTTCCCAGCGTCCCCAGCAGGGCGTGAAGCGCAAGGAAGGCTCCGACGAGCGCCCGGTCGACCCCGGTGCCACCACGGCGCTCATGATCTCCGAGCTCAACTGGTGGAACACGGATGACGACATTCGCGGATGGGTGTGCCAGGCCGGTTGTGAGGCTGAACTCAAGGACATCACCTTTAGCGAGCACAAGATCAACGGCAAGAGCAAGGGGTAGGTTGTCGTCACTAGATCAATGGGAAGTTGAATTCGCGTGGACTGACATTGCAACAGCCAAGCCTACGTGGAGTTCACTACCCAGCAAGCTGCCACTGCCACCAAACATCGCATCGACTCTTTGGGCAACGAGTATAGCCAGCCCGGCCAGAAGCGACATATCGTCATTTATTCGTCTCCGACTCACAACCCCTTCCGCACGCTGCCCAAGGACGCCCCCAACCGGGCTGCCAAAGACGGCCAGGGTCGCCCGGTCTCCGGCCCCATGTATAATGATCGGAACACCAACTTTGGTGGCAATGCCAACTTTGGCGGCTTCCGCGGCGGTCGCGGCGGCTTCAACGGTCCCCGCGGCGGCGGCGGCGGCGGCATGAACCAGGGCGGCTTCAACCGTAATTTTGCCGGCGCCAACATGAACTCGTTCAACGCCAACAACATGGGTTTCAACAACCCCATGGGCGGCGGCGGCTTCGGTGGCGGTGGCTTCAACCGGGGCGGTATGATGGGCGGTGGCGGTATGCGTGGCGGCGGTGGCATGCGTGGAGGCCGGGGCGGCGGCGGTATGAACATGATGGGCGGCATGCCCATGGGTGGCGGTATGCCTATGGGCGGCATGGCGGGTCCGATGGCGGGCATGGGCATGATGGGTGGCGGCATGGGAGCAGGTATGGGCGCCGGTATGCCTGGTACGTCATGACCTGACCAATCCCAACACGCTCAGCTAACCTAGGTTTTGATGGCAATCCTGAGCTGACCGGGCGTGATATCTCTAGGCTTCCAGGGAATGCAGCCCGGCTTTAACCCGGCCTTCTTCGGCGGCGCCAACCAATCCAACGAGTGGCAGAACCCGCACGGCGCCAAGCGTGCTCGCGGCGAGTAGGACTCAGTCCGTGACGCTCGGCGCTAGGCCGTTAGGACTGGTTGCGCTCGATCAGGTTCGCCCAACATCTTCTCACATCTGCCTTCCCGGAACGGTTGCGACAGATGGATACCTTTGCCGTCTTCTAGATAAGCGTTGCCGCAACGAATCTAGAGATTGGGCTCCACCGGTTGCCTTACCTATCCGTCTGTATGATCTGAGTGGGAAACGGGGAATCTTTTTTTTTTTTTTTCACGCCCCAGACATTATCACAGTTCACGTTCCCCCTCCAAATACCCATGTGATTCAACCCCACCTGACCAATATCAAGAAAAAAAATTGCAACATACCGGATCGTTCAATATCGGACGCGGCTTCCCGTTATCCGCTACGCCTTCAGCATTGTCATCAACGGTAGCAGCAGCCTGAACGGTACCAGGTGCCGTCACAACCACCGCCTCGCTGCTATTGCTGCTGCTGTTGTTGTTGCTATTGTCGGTAGCACTGGACGCTGCCGATGAAGCAGCCGCGCCCCCCGTGACGGCGGCGCCTTGGAGGGCATCGACGATCTGAGTGGCAGTGCTGCCCTCTCCTTCGCCCCCTTCAAACGCGATCTCGCCATCGCCAACCACCAGGGCGGGCGAGTAGGCGCCGAGGTTGATGTTGAGCGGAACCGGGTTGGGCACAGGGATGGGTAGGGCCGCGGTGAAGGCCAGGAGGCTGAGGGTGAGGGTGAGTGGGAGGAGTGTTGAGGAATGCATTCTCTGCTCTTTTTTTAAGTTGAACTAGTGATCGGTGATTGCCAATGGGTCAAGAAGGTGATGCCGGACGGAGGCAGTAATTGAAATAGAAAGTCGAAAGCAGGGACAACTACTACGAATGAAGGGTAACCAGACCCGGAGAAGTGAAAGATGATAAGAGCCGCTTGGTGTTGAGTCGAGCTCTAAACGTGATTAGATGGCTATGGCAAGGCTGATGAGTGCAAAGAGAAACAGGAAAGGGAGGAAAAGGAGAGGACCCTTTGTGGGCAGTACTAGAGGGGTATTGGGATGTCAAAAGTCCAGTGCACTGCTCGTCTTCCGCATGTTCTGCATGCCATGAGCCAAATATGGAACTAGGAGATGAATATCCATGGGGAACAACGCATGGGTGCTGCCTCCACGGGGCAGATTGGAAACGTTCAATCTAGATCGCGCGACTGCCGACCCGCACCAAAGCTTAACCAGGGACAAGCTTTACTGGGAGTCACTGCAGGGTTAGCCGGGTAGTTGCTTCGAATCATTCGGAAATGCGATGCAACACTGGCGACCAAGCAGGCAAGGCTTCAAGTTTGGCTCGCAAGCGCGCCCCGGGGAACTGAGTGCCGAGGATAAGCAGGAGACGAGAAAGCCGTCATCTATAGAAGCTTGTTGTCGATCGGGTGTCTCGGCGCCTTGGGGACACGGGAATTGTCAGAGAAGCTTTGCTCCTAGGAAGGTGTGACAAGTTTGTGAATCACGATCGAAACAGGTGTGAGGTCTGTGTTGCCGGTTACGGATGCCATTCAATTGGTAATCCCTGCTGTCTTGAGCGATGTCTCGGTTGTAGTTGCCCAAGATTGGTAGAACTTGGCTTCCATGTCTCAGACTTGTCTCGAAATCTCCATTGTCGCTGGTCGCAAAAAAAGCAACAATTGGAGAAAGAAAAGGTCAAATTTTACGGAACAGAAAGTACTGCGTAAACTACGATACTAACACGCCTGGAGGTCGTAGCCAAACATTCGTCGAGGTTAGTTGAATGTTGAGCTTTCACCAAATTGCTCATCCAAGATGCACTTTCGGGTCCGGCAGGCACGGGCTTCGGCGCCGCTCTCCGAATGTGGGGGACTCGGGGCGTTTCTGGTGACGCCATGTTCGGTGAGGACCACATCCAAACAGACTGCACGACATGCAAAATGCGGGTTTTACAAACCGTTTCTTTGATTTCCATCCTTTATTTTCGTTATGTCTCAGACATGTAGCGTTGACAGTCATTCTTGCCCTGGTTTCTGCGCAGCGTCAAACCAGCATTTATGTACGCTCGGTGCAATGCACAACGCGACCCTCACGGCCAAACAGACACTGAACGAATGTCATCTCGCTTTGACTGCCACGAGGAGGCATCGGCAAAAGATGCACACCAAAAAGAGTTGGGGAAGATCCGACTCCGCAGCCCTCCAACTCTATGTTTTACTCAGCTCCAGTATCCGAAGCCTTATCTCAGGCCCTGGTCTCAATTTCGTCATTCTCGACTTCGGTCACCGGGGTATTCAAAATTGCAACAAGTCACATGAAAGGGAAAAGAGAAAAAAAAAAAAAAACCAGGGGGGGGAATCGCCACTCTGCTCTGCATTTCATTCTATTTCACATCTTCACAGAGCTCAACGAGTATACTGCCCTAGTAGAGATCGAACGATCATCTATCGGACTTAGCTTCGGAGTTGAACGGTGCAACTGGGGCAATTGATTCGGCATCTTTCTGGTTCGGAGTCCGGACTGACTACACCGCACCTGCCGAGCCCTCCTTCCTTATCAGGACACCCCACCATCGCTGTTCATTCTATCCCTGGATTCCCGACTGTTCGTCTGACCCAGAACCTTGCCATACCATTTTAGATTCTTCACTTTCTGGCATTTTCATTTCCATGGTCGATTTGCTGGTGTTTTCTTCTTTTCCCCGTCACGGCGACAACTACGACAACCACGGCCAAAACAACCATCACAATGGCCTACGTGCCAACAACCACCGACACAATACCGCAGCCCGCCAAATTAACCACTCTCCCGCCAGTTTCCATCCCACCTCCGTTCCACTTCCTCGCTCACCTCCCCCAAAAAATTATCACCTCCCCGACCGCCCTGCGTTTCCCCGCCGCCTGGCGCTGCGGCACCTGTACGACCCTGCACAGCATCCGGACCCTCATGACGACGACTAAACCCACGACGGCGAGGACGAGAGAGAGCGCCGACAAAGCAGATGAGGTAGACAACTGCCCCTGCCCCTGCCCCTGCCCATGCCGCCGGCCTGCGCTGCAGGCCGTCTACGATCAGTTCGGCGAGCTCTACCTCTTTTGGCGCGACGACCCGGCTGTGTCGGACCTGAGCGTGCCGCACATGGCCGACGAGGCCCGGCGGCGGGTGCGGGTGGCCGGGGGAGAAGGAGCGGACGAGGGCTCCTGGTGGGGTGATGCCGACATTGTCCAGATGAGCTCGCAGAGGCCGGGGACAGGGATGTCGTAAGTGTCCATTTTTATTACTATAATTTTCTTTTTCATTCAGTGGCAGCTGTGGGCTGATGCTGATGGATGATGTAGAAATTCAAGTGTTGCGAGTGATACATCTGAGGACTCAACCACATGAAAGTTGTATAGGTTGTGGAGAGATGGAAATGATTTTGCTGTTTATTTTCTGGCGTCTGGGATCCAGGCTCGGCGTGCATTTGACAAGGCGGCTTACGATACCCGGCTATGAATGCACCACCTGGATAGTGAACATGGCTATGCTCAATGTATTTTGGAAAGGATTATCACGGAACTTGATATTCGAGTCAAGAAATCTTTTGGTCTGATTTTGTATTTCATACATGACCGCAGCCGAGCTATATGGGATGTCCGCATGAATGGGACGCAGGACCCTGAACGGCCGGCCTGATACTGTTTATTAACGAATGGCTTGAAACAAGTAGTTATTTAAACCTTGGTATTAGAGCTGGAAAGCCCGAGTTCCCAATTCCGTAAAATAGCTTGTTGCCGAACACAACAAGGTTGCTTGTGGTTAAATTGGTCGTATTAGCATTGAAGCTCCGCGTGGGTACCAACAGCCTTCAAAAGTATACGCTAGAGACCAGAAAAAAAAAATTCAAACGAGGCATTCGGCAACAGCAACAATCCATCCACAAGCATCACAAAAAAAGTATTCGTGGTGGATACAGTCGTTGTATTGCCCTAATAACACAGTAGTAGTGTGCTGCCATACACTCCGTCCCTAGGTCACTTCGACGTACTTACTCAAACGACAACCGCCTCGCCCCTGGCAGATCATGCTAAGTTGCCGTTGCATTTATTCTTGAGGTAGATATCCGAATGAAAATCGGATACTTCGAGGTGCGCATCAAGATGCTCCCTGCCAAGCATTGTTCGGACGGCTTCATTCCATATGGGATTTAGGACGAGGGGCCTTTGCTCTGCATTTCGTCTTTGCTTTTTTTTCCCACCTCTTGCTTTTTGTCTTCCACCATTGAGGCTCAGGGTGCTTTACTCTTGGAATCAGACTATCTTGTTGTTTGAAATACGTGTTGTCTCTGTTCAGATTGTCTCTAGCTCTCTAAATGAGTGATATATTTTAGATCTATCCTTCGTTAGCTAGATGAAGAGAGCAGGAGAAACGTGCTCTCGTTTACACCTGCCTGCGACGCGCCGCCTGGCAGGGCTATTTGAGCAGCTTCGCTGGATGGCGTTCCAGCGAAGAGAACCGAGATCTTAATAATATGAACGGACAGAGAATAAAAACGAAGACTTCTACACTAAAACTGCATCAATGAGGAAAATGCATACAGCGCCGTTGGAGAAGACGGTAGATGCAGTCCCAACATGTCGCTATCCCGGGTATCCTCCCTCCTCCCCTAAACGCCTTCTGACGTACCGTCGTCCATCCAATCCCAATGCTATCATATCCAGAGAAGATATGCAAAAATGGGGAAAAAAAAAAAAATCCTGTCCCGCTGTCAATGATTCCGACGCCCAACGCCCGGCAATGCATTAGATAATCAAACATAGAAGAAACCAAAATCTCTGAAAACGCCATCCCCCAATCAGGGATTTATGCACTACTCATTTCCGTCGTCCGGCACACCCCTCACGCGCTCGGGAGCCCTCAGCCAGCCCTTCTCACTCGCGGTGCGCAGAGCGGCGTACCATATCTTGGCCATCTTGCGGTAGCCCTCGTCGTTGGGGTGGGTACCGTCGGGGATGTCGTCCAACCTAGGGGCATCGTCGTCGTCGTGCATCTCAGCCAGGACGATGCGGTGCCGTGGCCTACGCGAGCGGTTGCCCTCTGTCCCCTCCCCTTTAACTTCCCCTTCGAGTTGAAGCCGCTCAACCAGGGCGCGGTACTGCGCATTGATGTTGATGACGTTGAGCTCCGACTCGGGGTCACCATTGACGAGCAGGGTGCTGAGGACGACGACGGCGCGCGGGGAGACGCGCCAAAGATCCCGGATTAGCGCCTCCATGCGCTCCCCCGTCGTGCTAACATTGAAGTCTTGCGTGGCATCGTTGGTGCCCGCGTTGATGAGCACCACGTTGGGCTTGTAATGCGGCGCCGAGGCGGCCGCCATGGCCTTGGCGTGCACCTGCTCGACGCGGTAGCCCGACCAGCCCTCGACGTCGTTGTCACGCATCGTGCCGGACTGCCGGCTGCCGACCATGTTGACCACATTCCCGCCGCCGCCGCCGCCGATGCCGAGATCAATGCGGATGCTCTTGATGTATAGGCCTTGCTTATCATTCTTACCGTCATTGTCACTGCCGTCGCCGTCGCTGATGGTGATACTGTCGTCGTCGTCGCCTTCTTCTTCTTCGTCGTCGTCCTCACCGTCGCTGATCTCGCCGCCGTTGACAATGAGATCGCGCAGAACCTCCCGGTACCCGTTGCCGTCGCTAGATTGGAGGCCGAAGGTGATCGAAGCGCCCAGCGGCATGATGCGCAAGGGCACGCCATTGCCGAGCGGAGCGGGAGCGCGCGCCTCGATGCCCGCTGTGTCTGGGGCTACGCCTAAGACAGACAGGGGCGAGGCGAACGCTAAGAGATGGCGGTTAGCAACCTGAAGGAGATTCTTAACAAAAGGTGATGCTCGAGTGACGTACCCATGACCAAGGTGTTGAGCGTTAGGAGGATCATGGCGGGTGATGAGAGTAGAGGTCAAGATGAGATCGATCTGGGTAAGAATGAAGGAAAATGTGATGAGTAAGGGATCTGAGATGTTCATCAAAAGATCTCACGATCTGGGCCGGGGGGCGGTCGCAGATGATGATATACAAGTTGCGGCGTCCTTAGTGGTGCTCTATTAACGCCTAGCCGTGCTTTACGCGAACGGAATTGCGGTAAGTCCCGGCGTGTCGGTAAGAGGGTTAGAGGGCCGGCCACGGTAGGGGAAAGGTTGATCGGCCGACCCTAATCACGACCAATATTTGCTGCCACCGTCCTTGATGCACGATGACCTGCCTTGTTGGGGCGGCAAGATGGTGGACGGCAGAGGGTGGTGTGGGGGAGCAAATTGACAGAACGCGGGCGCGAGACATGGCCAGATGGTAGCGCGACAGCGGCGAGGTGAGCAGTGCTCTGTAGATATTCTCGCCATGTGAGAGACACCCGTGACAGCGCAGGAGCTGTAAACGGGAGAACCGGGAAGCTGCTGGTGTTTCAGGGGGTGTGGCTGGAGAGTCGCGAGGTGTTCCCGGCTCAGGTCTCACGAATGCGGGGACCAAAAAAGTTCGAGGATGCAGCATGCGCCCCTTCGAAGGGACGCACGCTTGCACCAGCGGTGTCAACATTGGGCTGAGAGCGCAAAGCATGAAGTGGCCCGGAAAACGGCACCGGGCCCCCAAATGTGAGCGGCCGGTTGCCTGGACCGTACCATATGACGAGTGTGACGACCTCACAGGATCCCAATTCCTAAACACCATGCCCGCTCTGCATTGGGCCCGTAAGCGGGCAGCAAGCCCCAGAAATTTTTGTTTCCTGAAAAGAAATTCATTCTCGTTAGCGTACTCGGCACCCCCCTGCCCGAAATGCTGCCGAATTGCCTGCAGTTTGCTGCGTGGTGATGCAAACGAATGATTTTGTGCATGATCATTCTGCATCCCGTGATACCAGAATTGTGGCCCCAAACTAGTGCCGGCGGTGACTGAGCTCGAGAAATTGCGGTCTCTCCCTCTGTGGAAAAGTGGGCTCAGGCCAAGCTTCAGCGGCTGCAACCGATCTGCCGGTTCATCTGGAGGAGCAACAAAATCTCCCTAGGCATCTCCCGAACACTCTCAGGCATCCGCATCTCAGCTCCTTCATGTTTGCACGAGTTTGCTCAACGCCAGGAAACCCCAAATAGCCCCTGATCACCGAGGCTTAGCACCACCCCGTACCGTACCTGTTTACTCGAGTGTGTCACATATCTCCTCGGATCGCAGACGCCGTCGGTTGGCGACCTCCTAGTTGGCCCAAGCTGTCAAGTTGCCAGGAAACCTTTCTCTTCGCCCTCCGGTGCCCCACTGCCACGTGTTTGTGTGACGAGGGACAGATGCAGCACATCACAAGTATTGGGTTTATTGTCTTGGGCGATGCAGTAGTGTGTGTGATGTAGCGTACATGTACATCCACATGTTACATACACTACCTCTGGTCTCTACAACCCTTCGACCGCCCATGACTTTTGGGTCCTTGCCAACTTGCCTGAGGTCAGATGCACACGATGGATTACTTGCAGACTGATCTTGTGAAAAGATCAATGGAAGCTTTGCTTCTGAAACTTGGATGAGAAGAATCTGCCGCCCTTTGTTTGACCATTTGCAGGGGGCGGGAGATGTGCACACGGACTTGGGGGCGGCTATTGGGGGCGGGTATTTGAAACAAAGCATTCCTTTTGAACGCCGCTAAGCTTCTGAGGCTCCCAAAATTATCCCGATGGCAGGCCGCCGCCGGGCGAGAACTCCAGGGCCAGGGAACGCGCCCAAGACATGCAGCCCAGATCGGTACACAGCAGCTTTTGTCTCGGTGTTTTATTGCGAAGAGTGGAAAGAATTTAATTGAGAGATTGCCAAGGAAGAGGCTTTTCAGGGAATGCCAGTCGACTTGGGACGCGCGAAATATGAGGAAAAAGGGGCAATTGAAAAAAGCAAAAACTCCCAGACAAAAAATCAAGACAGGTAAAAGTGAAATAAAAAGATGGGACAGGATAATACGCCAAGATATAGAAATTGTAGATATCGGAAAGAAAAAGAGAAAAAGAAGGGAGCAAAAAGAAGACAGAAAAATTGGAGGAGAAACATGGAAACCAAAAACGCTTTAGAGAATTATAGGTTGGAAACCTGCCAGCGGTATCACTACGGTGTTTTTTTTTTTTTTTTTTTTTTTTT
>MU857670.1:0-146051 GCA_033296725.1 Corynascus novoguineensis
GGGGGGGGGGGGGGGGGGGGGGGGGGGGGGGGGGGGGGGGGGGGGGGGGGGGGGTAGACACTGTGAAGATGGGGGAGACACTGTGAAGTTGGGGGTTTAGTTAGAACGAGACATCACATATTATTCTTGAGCGTTGAAACGCTGAGCCCGGTATGTTGGCCAAAAAACCTGAAGCCTCTCCTTTCTATAGCAGCTTTTTTTCTCATTGCAGATCGTCAGGGTACCCCATACACCAACAACAGCCACAATTGAATACAACGCCGACGCATGCATGCACGCCGTCAAACTTGGTTGACATCAGTCTAACCCATCAGTTTTGTATCAGCCGAATCCATCGTCGGGAGCGGCATCCTCTTTGCGTCCCTGCATTGTTGCTGGCTTGGTATCGTGTAGAGGCGCCGTCTCCAGCCCGGCACCCCCTCCCGGAGGTCCAATCAAGCTGGTCCTCCTTGACCTCTTGTTGCCTAGCGTCTCGCTTTCTTCGTCCACTTCGGTCTCGTCCAGCCCGTCCTCGCCGTACCCATCATCTCCGCGAGCCACATCCGGTCGCAAGCCTGCTTTGACTTGGTCGTTCAAATGAGCCAAGAAATCACTGGCCACGCCAAAGCTCTGCACCCCGCACTCCCCAGGCAACAGCGCGTACATCCTGCGCGCGTCGTTCAGGCACTTGTGTGCCTGGACGTACTTAGCCTGGGCAACCCACGCCTTGGCGCTGAGCACGCTCCACAGGGCCGACTTGCGGCGCCGACTGCCCCAGGCTTGGGACCCTGCACCCTTCTTTGACGCGTAGCATACCGCCATGCGCTCCTTGAGAAGCGCGTCGCCGACGGTACCCATGAGCCTCGACTCGAGCACCCGAGTCCCCCACTGTACAGCCTCATCGATTCCAGAGCCGCCCCGGAGTCTCAGGAGCTCCAGCCCCAGCACGGTGCACCGCACGGCCCCGTACAGGGAGTTGCAGCGGAGGTGGTAAGAGTAGAATGCCTGTTCGAGCATCTGGTTGATAGTCTCAAGGCGCGTCTTGGACGACATGTTCTGCGGCATGATCAAGAGTGCCAGTGCGGCCATCTCGTTGGCCGACGCATGGTACATCCACGCCTTGTCATTCTGAAAATCGCTGCGCAACAAGTCGTATGTCGACATGGCCAACTTCCAATCCCGCAGCATGAAAGCGAAATCAGCCAGTCGTCGCATGATCGCCTCGGGGCTATCCGCACGGTAGAACCCCAGCGCATCGTAATTGCTCGATGAGCTAGAACCGCCGCCTGAGGAGCTCCGGCTCGAGCTGCCGAATGTAAATCTCTTCGATAGGCTCATGAAGCGCCCGCTGAGGCCGCGTCGGCGTGATGCCACCTGGTCGTTCCATATTGAGACATTCCTCTCCATCGTAGGCAGTACCGACTGCGTCACCATCTCGCGCACAAACGTCCGTATTGCCGTCGCGTCAGACTCGAAGATGTACCTCGTAGGATCTTCAAAGTCTTCTCGCGTCTCGCTCTCCTCAATATCTGCGAGCTCCTCAGCCGCCGTCATCCAGTCGCTCCTGGGAAGCGGTATGCTGTCGTCGTCCGTTTCGGCACTCTGTGAGCTGCGGAGCCTAAGCAGATGGCAGTGCAGCCCGAAATTCCGCTTCATCTGCTCGAAGAGCGCCATCGATTTGGCTATATCACCGTTCTCCTCATCATGCACCAGGACATAATATCGCAGGTACTCCCCATCCACCCACGGCGGCGGGCTGCGCTGGCCGGTGCTTGTCTCCCGGTACAGTTTCTGCAGCGCCTCGATCGGCGCCGGATTCCGTGAGCTAATGGCCATGACGCACGCAACTGGGTGCGCGAATGACTCGTGGCACGCCAGCGGCATCCCAGATAGCAACCGGCGCAGATACAAGGCATAGTATGGCGACGTGGCCTCCACATCCGCCGCCTCTCTGGTCGGCGTCAATGGTGGCGACGACATGCCCGCACTCCCGGCATACGCCCCCTCAGCAAACCGCAAATGCCTTTCCACCACCGTCTCAACCTCGGCAATCAATTCCTCCCTCCTCCTCCTCCCGTCCTTGCCCGCACCGCCAGCGTCCTTCCCATTTGGACCACTACTACTACCACTCCCACCCCCCGCCGCCCCCGCTCCCTCCAACTCCTCCACGCCCTCCCCAAACCTGACAAACCGCACCGCGAAATCTTCCCATGCCTTGGCCGCCCCGTTGCTATCCCGTATCATCACCCTTCCCTGCACCCGCTCCCCAAACGGCCGCAGCAGCTCCCACAGCCCACCCCCGCCACGAGAAGCGCCCCGGAAACCCTTATCCCGCACCAGCTCGTCTACATCCTCGGACGTGTGAATCGCGATGTGCGGCACGAAGCTGCGGAGGAGAAGGTTGAGGGGGTCAGTCGGGCCAACGCCACCGCCGCCGCCGCCGTCACTGTCAACCGCGTCAAGGAGGGACTGATTCTTGGACGCCGAGATTCCTCCCCCAAAAACCGAACCCGTCATTAAGGTGGATGACGACATGCGCGCTGGGGAGCGGGCAGCGCTGCTGCTCCTCGCCAGCGAGCCGGCGGGGGAGGCGGAACGAGAGCCCGGTGGGGTGAGGGTCGAGCGGAAGAGGGATGCGGCGGAAGCGGGGGTGGAGCGGCGGTTGTTGGTGTTGTGTAATGGTAGTTGGCGTGCTGGTAGAGGGGTTTCGGACGAGGGCGAGGTCTGGGAGAGCGGGTGGCGGGTGTTGGGTGGGAGCGACTGTCGAGTCTTGGGGAGGCGCGACGACGACGACGTCATGGCGGGCGCCGCTGGGGGAAGAGGCTGCACCGGCTGGGGATCATGTTGTGTGGTATGAGCATCGTCGGGGGCCTGCATCGAGGGTCGTATCGGGCACTCAGTTTCGCGGGTGCTAGGGTCGGCCTCTGCAGCTTTTTGGCTTCAATTCTCGGTTCTAGGAGCGCCTGGAATGAGTCGTTTATTCGGCCAATTGATCGGAAGATTATTCACGGTCCCGGTATGCGCAGGCGTTCTTGGAGCTCGCCGTGAGGTTCTACTGTGGAATGACCGTCCTCGTTGCGGTAAGCGTTGCCTCGAAGTGATCGGGTGGGTTCGTCAGAGGCCAGGCATGCATTGCGGCATGCCAGGTTGCTGCAGTGGCCATTAGCACTCTTTTGGCGAGCCACAGCATCACGTGGGGGCCAAGCTGAATCGTGCTGGGTGCTCTGAACCTGAACGCGCTCTGGTATTTTCTTCATCGTTACAGCCTCCAGCGCGAGCTCAATAATTATTTATGTACTACATGGCACATACATAACACCCAATGCCGCGGATGTAATTACTACTAGTCACAACTCTACGGCACTTGGCCTGAAAACTAAGCAATAAGAAGGATTTAATTGTTATACCAAGTGAACCAGGAGGGAATTGCATTTACGACGACGGGAGCAGTATTGGCGTGATAGGGCTTGTCGTACCTACGCACTTAGGCAGGCGTTCCGGTATATACATGGTATCCTGTGTGAGAGATAACCATCACAGCCAGTCTGAACTTCCGCTCCAGAACTCTCTCGCGGTGGACTCTCGCTGCCATCACCGACAACGGCACCCTAGAAACAGCCGGCTTGCACGCCACCTCTCCGACCACACGCGTATATGGTTGTCATAACAGAGTCGATGTAACGAAACTTGAGAGACGGCAGGCGTATGAAACCGGCCAGGACTCTAGTGCTACACAAATGCAGTATATTTGTTCCTCTGCGTTGTATCCGGACACCAGGGCATTAAGAGAGGCAACTCTCGATGTTCGTCCTGTTGATCATGCTCCGCTACCTCTGCCAGCCGTGCCCAGGTCGGTTAGCATCTGCATCTAATCCCGTTCTCTCCCGCAGTCTTGGAGCACAGCCCATTCAAACAGTTGCTACTGCAGGCATCCAGCCGTCGCACAAACCATCCGTGGCCGGTGTATGTGCACATGGGCCCCGTGCAGCCGGCTGCCGTCATCTTAAAGGAGCGGCCATAGCTCGAGACGCCGACGACAATTTTGTTTGAATGCACGCCAGCCTTGGTGATCATGGACAGACAGTTTAGCGTCTCGGTCATGTTGACATGCGAGCGGAGGCAGTTGCCGGCAGGACACCCTGGGTCGGCCCATTTGTTGTCGTAATCCCACTGCAACACGTTACATCAAACCTGAATGAGACGAACACTAACTAGCGTACTTATTTTTCCATGGAGGTCGTAGGTCATGTAAATCATATAGTCGACGCTTTCGCGATGCTGTCTATGGAAAATCCTTTGAGATACCAATACCCAGCCGGTGCCGCAAATGATACGGTCTTGCTGGAAGGCAGAAGATTCCTGAGAACGACGAGAAACTTCAAGTAGTCCAAGCCCTCGGCTGGGTCAGCTGAAGGGATGTCTGGAATATCTGGTGCGGCGGGATACTCCCAGTCAATGTCAACCCAATCGAAAAGATTGTTGCTGATGATGAAATCAGCGATGTCCCTAGCATCGTATTTCGGTTCTCCCTCAGCACGCCGGTCCGGAAAATGCCATATGTCGGGGGGCTGTTTGAATTAAAAGTCAGCGCTTTCCTCTCCAAATATTAGGGCATTGAGATATTTCAGAACAGGAAGGGCAAGGACACAAAGCCACATACTCGGTAGAGAGAGTCCAGCCGCCAAAGGAGAGGGATTTTCTTGACGCCAATGAGCTGCTTGAAATAGTAAAACTGGTTTAATGTAGGCTCCGTGTCCACTTGAAATGTATCTGCAGTGACAGTGGTGAAAGCAAAATGAATGTGGGTGTAACCGTCGTAATCGACTGTCCGGGCATCTACCCTTACGCAGGCCTCGAAACGCCATAGCCTTCGAAGTATCCGACCTTGAAAAAAACGTTGCCGGGGGTACGTCCTGTGAAGATCTTTAGTTCCTGCGGTTTCCTGTCGGGCACACTAGCACTGGTTCAGTCTCTTGACGTACGTTATTCACAATGTCGGTTTCGCAGTTCGAGATACAGATGGGGCCTCCGATGCGCTGGGGAGCTCCAGGTGCTTGTCCGGCCGGTATAGGACGGCAGAAATCGTCCGTCGTGCCGCAGTGACCCCAGACATTGCAGCACGCATTCAGCGGGCAGGGATTGAGAGAGGCGAGGTCGGTTTTATCGGGAGGTGCTGTTGTCCCCGGTTTGAAGTGCCCGCACTCTGCGTCGCTGATCGGTAACGGTAGTGGTGGCTTTCCTGGGCTTAAGCAGATAGCCATGTTGGCCTGGAGATTTGCGCAGCCGCCCGATCCCCATGTCTTCGTGTTGTACTTCTAAATGTCGTTCGTTGAGATGAGACCGGACAGTGATTCGGTGATGCTCCAGTAACTGTCACCGCTCTGGATGGTGTAAGTTGCGCAGTTTCCGTTGGCGCCATCTGAGGTCCGAGACTATTTCTTCCACGCAACTTGGGTTGGTGCTTGTTGCTGCCTTGATGCCCCCCCCTTAGTAGAGTTGTCTGATCGGAGACGAAGAAGCCCCGAGTCAACACGAAGGTCTTTGGTTTTATGCTTTGGCGCAAGGAGCCGTGTTGTTTCCCTTGCTAGCCGTGGCGAGAGCGCACGTTCGAACGCTTTTCGCCGTCTTTGAGTCATCCAGTGGGTTAAATATAGCAAAAGACAGGGCGAGAGGGCTTGAACAGTATCCTCCTCGCTCCAGGGAATGATAAGCCGTCCAGTTGCTGGGATTAGGGCCAGCCACATTACATAAGACCGGGCACGGATCTGCCCCAGAGAAGTAGATAGAGTTACCACGTGCGGCGGCTCAACAGAAACACAGAGCACTCTGACATGTCCCTCTTTGAGTTGAACCAGATTGGATATCAAACTTCATGGATAGACTGAGTACACGGAAGAACATGGGCGCGCTGTCGGCGTTCACCAGGAGTACTTATTCCCTTAGGAATACAGCTGAAGCACCATCCACACTAACCTAACTCCGTTTTCTGGACCGTAATTGATCATTGAGGGAATATTGAAGCTCGATATAGCCTCCTTTTTGTTCTGCACTAGGTTTGCCCGTTGCTTCCGCCCGGGATGACTGACCGCCTATGTGTGTAAGTTGAGAACCAGGGGCTCGACGAAACCTCGAATTTGAGAGCAGCTCAGTTCATATTTGGCCTGAGAAAAGGTATGCATGGGAAGTACTTTTTTTTTTTGGTTGCTCTAGAACCACCATTCTATCGTATTTACAACCGATTTTTGGGCACATAACTAGGCGGTGATGTTCTAGTTTGGGGCTTTGAAATATCAAGCGTCTGCTAGAGAGATCCAAGCTAACAAACGAATTAACGGAACGTTGAACAATGGAATAATAGCATCTCTGTTGCCCGACACTTAGGCAACGATGCCACTGACCAATGGGAGGGTCAATCCAACAAGAAATTGCGACGGCGGATGTGACCAACCAAGCGTGTCAGCAAACCTGGGTCCTGTCTTCGGAGATATATACTATAACAGCCCCCACGTGTCCATCCATGCTCTAGAAACTCTGCCGGGAACGGTCTGGAACACAGGCGATGATATCGCACATTAAGTCGCCGATAAATACCTCTCCGGCAGCATGACGAAGATGGTGGACCACAGAGAACACAAATTTGGCTTGCTTGCGTCCCTCCTTTTGTTAATCTCGACCGTGGCGCTCTGTCAGCAAGATGAGGCCGGGAAACGTCTACACCGCTTACGCCCGCCGCAATATAAGATTGCAGTTGGGTTTGACCTGGGGCAGTCATACGGGTAAGGGAAGCTGCGTATCTTGCATGTCTGAGCACAAGACTCATCAATCTCACAGAACTTCAGTCGCTCGCTTCGAAAACGGGACAGTAATCAACCTAGCGAAAGTGCGAGCAAGCCCCGAATACATGGCGCTCATGGCACGACTAGTCGAGGCGCCCCAGACTCCGTACTGGCTAAGTCCCTTTGGGAGGGTGGGTAAATGGCTGCGCTGGTGGCGGTTGCTTAGACGTACCGTGGGCTTTGCCGGCACCGACGAGGCGGCCATCTTGGCCAAGCTCGTGGCCGCGCTGAAGGCCGAATCACAGACAGCCCTGCAGACCTGCATTGACGTCGTCTCCGTCACGGCTCCTTGGATAGCCGCATGGGAGGCTGACATACCCGTCGACAGCGCTTTCAATGATGCGCTCGAGTCTGCAGGACTTCAGACATGGACCTGGGGGGCAAGCGGTCCCATTTACCTGAGCGAACCGAGCGGGGTGCTTGCGGCAAACGGACGCCGATTGTGTAAGGAACGTTGGTGCGGGCTTGACGAGGATGACGAGGATGACCAGAGCGACCTATGGCCTCAGATCGCCTTCTTCATCAGGTTGGGCTCCCGCTGCCTGTCCATGCCCCCAGACGCTACTAACTTGTCTTGTGCAGTTTTACCAACCACTCCGTGTATACGACGTTCCAAGCCGCAAGACGCTACTACCAGCGTGCGTGGGAGAGTTACCTAGCCTCGATAGACACTAAGTATGGCCTGGATAGGCTCGACGAAGACACGGCCCAGCAATTTTGGAATGCACTCCGGGACTACCTACTTTCATCTGTGGTCGAATTCACCAAGAGGAACCCGGACTATAAATATTCCAATTTCATAGTCCTCACTGCGGGGGAAGCAGCTGACCGGCCCGAGTTCTTGGACGTCGTCCGAAGCGTTGCCAAGAGCATCCCGGAGCTTCGGACTGATCACGGTGTCGCCAGGCCGCCCAAGGTTGAGCTTGTAATCTCTGATGATCCCACATTTTCTGCTGCTCGCGGAGCTGCTTTCTGGTTACACACGCGAATAGACGAGTCATATTGTAGTGAATTTGACGACATTATCGTGTCGCAGTACGATATGGTCAGAGACGGCCACGTTGAGCTGTGATGAGTCGCTCAACGTGGTTGGATTGGGGTAGGGCTTCAAATGTAGAATTGAAGAGAGCAGGCGTTGAAGATGTATGAGTTTTGAGGTGTCGTTTGTTGGGGCATTGATTAGGACATAAATTACCAGGTTCATGGTTGGTATGTTGAGACGTTCAATTCATTGAATGATTTTTTTGGGTCAATTGGTATCATTGTGTTTCGTATGGGCTCAAGAAGGAAAGCTCTGATCCCGCCCTCATTAGGTAAATGTGGAGTGGGTGTCCAGGCCGACGTTTAGAACATACGGAGAGTGTGTGGTAGTTGCGTATCATCCTCAGGTAATCGCGTACCGCAAGGAGCTCGGTCCTCGAGTAGTGTGCCGTGTGGTTGCCGGTGTGATACGCAGTTGGGAAGCTCGTACAGCGTACGAAAAGAACAAAGCCCTGTTACGGGGCGCATGGAAGATGAACAAAGTGCGTTCCCTTCTACAAAGGAAAGTAAGAAAAAGAAGGATATTTATATACACAAGAGATGTGGAGCTTCCTGTTGATACTCCGTAGCTCAGGAGCTTACTAAGCTGTGCTTACCACCTTCGACAGCCGGCTTTCAACTCGTCTGCTCACACCACCCTTTATCCACGCGAACTCGCCATTATCTAGTATATCAGGTGGTTTCATTGCTACGGATCCCCTTCACACCTGTGCATATCTCGCCCCGTTTTGGAAGCCCAATTCAGAGTAAATGCCGTTCTCCCCTTGAACGGTGTCGATGAACAACTTGCTCGTCCCTTGGTCGTTAAGAACGCGGATCTGGATATTGAGTCACCTGATGATGACAGAAATGTGCGGAATGTTATCTGATCAATGAGCGTTAGTATGGTCGTCTCTTAGAGGTGGCATTTACTCCTAAGTAGTCCAGGCTCCGACGTACCCATTGCTCATCGTCGTTACACCTCATGATAGACAAGAACAAGGACCTGGCCCTCAACCCCTCTATGATTTTGACCGTAACAGAATCTTAGTGAATGTGATGTCGATATTACCGATGCCAACGACACGTCATCTTAAATACAGCAGCTTTCCATTCAGATCATCCAGGATTCAACAATCGAAGTGTTTGCTCTTGATTGCCAGCAGTCGCTCAAACGGCCTCCAAAATAAGTCTGACAACGGGAACGCGCCCAACGTAGTTCAATGGGTGCTGCACAAAAACCCCAACGCGCTATTTGCAGGGTTACCGCACCTCGCCTCTGTTACAACACGCACCTTCCCGAGCTGGTTCTGGGGAGCGAACACATGCCTCAAACATGAAAACTTAATCAGTTTTCCTTTTACACCATCTTTTTCCCCCATCATTTAACTTCCAGTCTTGGTGCCAGAATGAGCTCTATAGCTTTGCGCTCATCGAGGTTACCTACGTGTGCAACAAGGTTGAGGTATATATACCTTGAGGCGATAACATCAGACGGCGACTGATTACAGGCCTAGGTTGAGGGCTGCACCACTTTCTATTGGAATCTCGACATGAAAACCAGGATTGACCGAATGCCTCCCTCCATTACTTTCCATTTGCTCGTCTCTCCCAATTTTAGGCAGCAGTTTTC
Organism: Corynascus novoguineensis; assembly: GCA_033296725.1. NCBI lineage: Eukaryota > Fungi > Ascomycota > Sordariomycetes > Sordariales > Chaetomiaceae > Corynascus > Corynascus novoguineensis. Next base: position 9,469 of record MU857670.1, read on the forward strand.
TTTCACGTCTGATGGCGCCAATTCAAGGGGACAGTGTTCTGTCTGTTGTTCCTTGTTCTCTTCTCTCTGGCAACACGGCGACGCTCAATGGAATCTAACGACACCGAGTCAGCGGCGACCCCTCGACCACTCGCTCTCCGATCTCTTGAGCGAGGGCTGACAGGAACAATGTATTGCCGATTTCCGGAAAACAGGAACTGGCCAGGAGTTGTTGCGATCAAGTTTGGACATTAGCCAGTTCGGCTGAATCTACCCCTTGGACCGGTGGTTCGGGCGTAACGTTGGAACAAAGACGCAAGCAAGGCCAGCCCAAGCCGGGGAGAGAGTTGCGACGATCGTTGCATTTGAGGGTTGTGTTACCGAAATGGCGCTCAGTCCATTCGATCCAGCGATGGTCTCGCCGCTGCACCTCCTGCCAAAATGGAAACCATGCTGGCAATGTTCCGGGGTAGGAAACAGACCGGTACGCGTGACGTTGAATTGTGAACGTGTAACCGGTCCGGAAATGCTGCGATCACAGCAGCAATCACACATCACCGGGTTGTGCACTACCTACAACTACAAGAATACGGACCACGTGTGATGCCGGCGGGCAGTTGCCGCACCATGGATTTGAGCCCAGCCACTTGGCATCGCGGGATCTGCGCGTTAAGCTTCGGTTGTGGTTGCCGAGCAGACCCCTGCCAGGCACCTCCTGGGCCCTTCTCGCGTCTTGATTATGAGAATTCGATCTAACACTGATCCAGGAAAAGCTGGGCATTGCCGTTCCGGTGCCAGGGTGAACAGCGTGATGGGCCACACAACCTGGACCGGCAATCAACTCATCACCCACTGCATACCACAATACTGCGTGGGACGTGACACTAATTCTCAACCACCTCTACAACGGGCTGTTACACGATATGTCACGGGACAATTGCGTAACCATGCCGTCAAGAACATGGGGTTAGTCCTTGGATCCTAGTGTCCAACATCCATTGTCGCGACGAGGCGTTGCTGCCCAGGTCCCCGACGGGCTTTTCTTTTCCGGCCTGAGATGATTATGCGAAATCTAGGTACGGAGAAGGAAGGGAGATTTTCTCGGCCGAGGGTTGGTCGAGTCCCGGCGTGCGGATTTATCCTGGCTTTCACCCGCTGCCGTTAATTGCGTTCCGTAGGGCGATGGCCGCGGATGGCCAAGCATGCGTAAGCTAATATAACCCGCAGTTACCCCAGGGTTCCATTTCATACGAGTCTGCCAGTCTGCCCTCGCTCTGCCGAGGGATTGGGGCAATGTGCAACCCCTGGCAGTCGGCAGGAGAAATCTACGAAGTGCCTTGTAGACCGGGAGGCATGGACGGTGCGACCAATATATGCATTTCATATATGCATCCAGCCAAACGCTGAACTACCGGGCCTGCCTCCCGCGCCTCCAGCACCATCCGTATAAAATAGACACGACTTCGGCAGCACCTCGAGTTGCTGCACCGGCCTAGCATGCTTCGTCATTAGCCAAGTCTGGTTGTTGCCCGCCATGCTGTTCGACCGCCGCCACCGCCACCTCGTCGCCGGCGTAGCTGGCCTCTTGGCCGTCGCCGGAGTTAACGCTGCGTGCTCATCCGATCTGGTGATCGACGACTTCACTACATGGCTGACTGGCCTGAATAACCTGGGCTCGGAGAATGGGGGTAGGTTGAGTTTCCCAATTCCTTCAGAAACACAGCTGACGGGCGCACTCCTCAGACGATGGAACCATGACGGCCATCGCAGCATCCCCTGGACAGGTCGTTTTCATCCCCAAAGGCGATGATTCGTACTTCTATGAGTCTTTTCCGTGCCAGCAGGCCGTCACAGAAGGCTACAACGCCATCGAGTTCAGCGTCGTGGGCCCTGCAAACGGTTCTTTTGCTCTCGAGCTGCAGACCACGTCCGACTGCGGCAGCAACGAGGAGGGGGTCTACAACAGCTCTTGGAACATCGTGAGTGGCCTGACTGGCGAGCGTCAAACCATCACCCTCCCCCTCGAGGGATGGGACGATTCGCCCAATTACGATGGGATTGTCGGGTTGGCGTGGTCTACCTTCTCGCAGAACGGGATTCAGTGGTCGGTTGGCAACGTCAGCCTCGTCTGTGGAGGGGAAGGGGAAGGTGACGGCTCTGCTTCCCAGAGCTCAAGTAGGCAACTCCGAGCCAAATTGCCATGACTCGGAATAGGTAGTTAACACGGAGCAGCGGTTGCGACGAAGTCGACCGCAACTGCAAGCCAAACCCAGGATATTACTACTACTTCCTCGCCCGTTACCTCGCCGTCTCCCTCAGCGACCTGCTCCAACCTGCTGATCGATGACTGGGCCTCCCAGTCCCGTTTGACCTTCCTTGGCTACAACGCCATGGAGCAGACCTCGAGCGACGACGGTTCCATGTCGTCGGTCGTCGTCAGAGGCAACAGGGTCACGCTGACGCCCCAAGACGAAGACTCGTACTTTTACAGCCAGTTTGGCTGCCTAAACACGAACGAGGAATACGGCGGAATATCCTTCTCCGTCAAGGCCGAGAAGGGAACGAGCTTTTCCGTGACGTTGGCGTACACGACGACATGCGGGTCGGGGAAAGAGCAGAGCATCACGCAGTCGACCTCGGAGCTGGACTGGACCTTTGACGGCACGGAGAAGCTCTACTCGGTCCCCTTTTCCGCCTTTCCCGACGTCGACACCAGCAAGCTCACAATGATTTTCTTTGGCGATTTCTCGGACGTTGTCACCTTCGGACCCATGTCCTTCTACTGCGGCTCGGACCCTTCCGAGTACGAGATCCCGTCCGGGACCCCCACGGCTCCGCCTGTGACGGCCACGACGACGGAATACCCGGCTGCGACCAAGACCATGGTAATCGACACGTTCGGCGATCCGGACTTCAACGACCTTGGACAGTGGCACGGAGTTGACGAGGAAGGCATTACGGCCACATTCGGCAACAATGTCATGACTCTCCAGACCAACGATTCGGACCTGGCCTGGAATACGCAGCTGGCCGATGACAAGTGTCTTGACCTCAGCAGCTACGCCGGCGGCTTCCTTCACATCGCCTACTCGGGTAGCAATAAGTTCAGCGTCGCCCTCCAGCAGCACAACGCAGCGTGCAACCCGGATATCAAGCCATTCCCGGAGACGTGGGACTCGCTCGAGGCCGCGCGCTACGCCAGCGAGAGTGACATCTACATGCCCATAAGCCATTTCAACGTCAATCTTACGCGTGTCATCGGCTTCGCCCTCAAGGGTTTTTACAATACCGAGCCCACCAAGCTCACCCGGATTGAGATCGTCAACAAGCTGCCCGAAGACTGGCCGGCCGTCCCGCCCAAGCTCGCGTCTGGCAACCTCGTCTTCTCGTGCACGCGGCCCAATTCGTTCGCCTTCGCCATCGACGACGGCGATCCGCTGCTAGCCGACCGCGTCATGGAGATCGTCCAGCAGGCTGGCATCACCGTCACCTTCTTCACCGTTGGCCTGCCCCTACTCGACACCACCAACGGCCTGGCTGCTATTTACAAGACCATGGCGTCGCGGGGTCACCAAATCGCCCTGCACTCGTACACACACCCGCCGCTCGAGGGCCTGCCGAACGAAGCGGCTATCGATTGGGAGTACGCCAATGACATTGGCGCCGTGAAACAGGTCTTTGGCGATACCGAGGAGAACAACCCCGTCCACCTCAACTACTTCCGGCCACCCTTCGGCACCGAGGGCGCGCGAATGCGCCAGCGGCTGGCCGCGAACCTCGACAACCCGTCCCCCTACTTGGTCCAGTGGAGCGTCGACGTCGAGGACTGGCTCTGGGCCGAGTCGGACACGCCCGAGAAGCAGCTCGACGCTTTCAAGCGCGACGTCAAGGCCGGCGGCAACCTCGTCGTCATGCACTACCTGTACAACTCGACCGTCGAGTTGTTGCCCGAGTTTATCGAGGTCGCAAAGGCCACAGGCAAGCGGCTCATGCGCGTCGACCAGTGCATGGAGGACCCCAACGCGCCACCGCTTGAGGACGAAGAAGAGGAAGAGTGAGATGGCGAATCTAGTTGACAAGAAGAAAGAGATGGGGTAGAGGAGTTGTATATAGAGGGTGATGTATCGTAATCGGCGTTATCCGTGATTAACCTGTTAAACAAAGTCTGAGATTCGAAATTCAATTTTTTCAGATCCAATGCCTGTACTCTCCAAGCCCGGTCCGTGAACACACGTTGTATCATGTGGCAGACAATGGGAAGCAAGACAGGCAATACTTTCAAACAATAGCACTGCATTATCTCTGCACAGGTTACCTCAACTCGAGCCTTATCCGACATAGATATCTACCGTACCATCCCAACCGGCTCATGATAATGTACGGCAACCGCCAGAACTCCGGACGCCCACACCCGATTGTAAAAGTCTACACATTGACCCATTCATGAACCTGCTGACACCGTCCCCGCTACCGCATCTCAAAACTCCTCTACGGCGCAGTTGGGGTGCAACACGTAGACGATCTGGGCCGCCTGGGCCGAGCTGCCCTCGCCGGCGCCCTCGGCATCTGCATCTGCCATACCTTGCCCGCGGATTGCCATGAGGATGTTGTCCTGGCAGATGTTAGCATTTATCACTCGTAGAAAGGAGAAGAAGAAAGGGATAAGGAAAAGAGAGGAGGAGGAGGAGGGGGGGGGGGAGAGAAACACGTGCCTTCACCATCTTCTTCAGCACCTTCCTGGCAAGCGCCATCTCGCTGTTGTAGTCCTCCTCGCTCTGCAGCTCCTCCTCCTTCTGCTCCAGGTACCATTGTATCAGCGCGTCGCCTTCGAGCCCCTCGCCGCTGCCCGACGTCTCGTCCTCGGCAACTTTGGAGACTAGCAGGTTGACGATGCTGATGTACTTGTCGTACGAGATGGTCTGCTTTTCTCTCTGTCCAGCTGACGGCGCAGTCGACGGTTGTCTTTGGCCGTCCTCCTCCATTGGCTCGTCCCCATCCGCCGTCGCCCCAGTCCCGGAAGCAGCGTCGGCCGCCCGCCTCAGCATCTCGCCGTCCTCCATCTGCACGTCCTCCGGCGCCTCGTCCTCGTCATCCACCTCGACATCGTCGTGCTCCACCGAGATGATACTCTGCCGGAGCAGGTGGTAGGCCTCATTGACAAAGTCGGGCGTGATGTCCTCGACGCAGTTGGCCTTTGCAATGGCCTCGGACAGGCGGATCATGCTCTCGAGCTGACGGACTGTGATGCGGTAGCTGTTGCGCCCCGTGCCACCCTGGGCATCGTCGGCGCGCAGGTCCTTGTACCGCTGCACGAGCACCTCCTTGGCTTCGTCGGTGAACTCGGGCCGGAAAGTGCGCGCGAAGCGGATGTAGCGCTGCAACTGCTCGGTCGAGAACTCGGGTGTCACGGCCGCGTCGCGGTTTTGGTGAATACCCACAATGTGCTTGGCCAAGTGGCGGTCCACCTGCTCGTTGCACTCGTCCAGGATGACAAAGAAGAGGTCGAAGCGCGACATGATGGGCGCCGACATGTTGATGTTGGCCCGCAGCGTCGTCTTGCGGTTGTATCGGCCTCCCACCGGGTTGGCCGCCGCCAGGATCGACGTACGCGCGTTGAGCGTCGCCTGGATGCCCGCCTTTGCGATAGAGATGGTCTGCTGTTCCATGGCCTCATGGATGGCCACCTGATCGGCAATGTCCATCTTGTCAAATTCGTCGATGCAGCAGACGCCGTTGTCGGCGAGCATCAGTGCGCCGGCCTCAATAGTAAACTCGCCGGTTTCCTCGTCTTTGACCACGGCGGCCGTGAGACCAGCGGCTGAGGAGGCCTTGCCCGACGTGTAGACGGCGCGGGGCGCGAAATTGCACACGTATTTGAGAAACTGGGACTTGGACGTCGACGGATCGCCGACAATGCAAATGTTGATGTCGCCACGGAGCTGCATGCCCTCGGGTGTCGTCTTGCTCACGCCCGACAGCAGCTGCAGGAGAATGCCCTTCTTGACGATCTCATGGCCGTACACCATGGGCGCAAGCGACTGCACCAGGCGGCCGTAGATGCGGTCGCTATGCACCATGGCGCGGAGGTCTGCGATTTCTTCCTGAGTGTAAGAGGCGAGCACGGCATCCTGGACCTCCTTGACCGTCTCGGCCGTCTCGAGGTTGCTGCCTGCCGTCATGGACCCAACGACGTCCACGATCTGCGCCTCGCCAGAGGCGCCGAGCGACGACACGTCCGAGCTCACCATGCATGCGAGGAAAGCAAGCCGGTAGGTTAGGTCGCGAACACCGAGGGCCTTGAGGCCGGTGACGCCGCTGCCGCCAGCATCCGCCCCGCGGTCGTCGCGGACGGCCACCCTCCGCAGACCAGGCAGGCCCAGCTGACTGACGTCGGGTACCACGATCAGCGCGCCCGTAAAGATGCACTTCTCACCGGCCTTGGCCCGGTCAACCATCTCGCCGCGCAGAATGATATCCATGGTCCGCGGCATGCTGCCTGTTGGGATCTCGCTGCTGTTCTCCTGCACGCGCACCTTTTGCCAATCGACAAAGGTGCTCTGCCGGATATCGAGCCGCCATGCCGTCCGGTTTAGGCAGGTAGCGTTAGGGCACTGGGTTGGTTCGGTGTAGCGGAAGGTCTGCTCGACGTCGGGCACGACGCTCCGGCAGGCCTCACATACAAAAGTGGCGAGGGCCAACTCCGGGCGGACCTCAGAGGTGCGTGTGACGGTGCCGCTGATGGAGAGAAGCTGGCCGATGTTGCGAGCTCGCAGTGCGCGCACGCGCGAAACGAGCGGGAGGTTGTAGAAGGCAATGGAGAAGAGCTTGTCGGTCTGCTGGTTGGCCGTCTTGCTGCTCAGCTCGCTCTGGCTGGCCGAGCCCATGTTGCTGGCGCCTGATGTGTGCTGTTGGCTCGAGGCGGTCGGCTGGCGGTGCTCGCGGAAGTACTGCGGCTCGTACTTGGCAATCATGTTGTGCAGCGCGGCGGTGAGGAAGGGTAAGAAGCGGTAGTACGACTCCATGATGCCGGCGGCAAGGGCGCCATTGTGCCAGCTCTCGAGATGCTTGTAGTCGACATAAAAGGTAGATAATTGGTAGGTACGCATGCCGTGGATCTGGGCGACGTAGTACTTGTCAGTGGTGACAGCGCTTGACGTCGGCTGCCCAGACGCTCTTGGAGTTTCTATGTAGCCCTCGATGAAGGCCTCGAAGGACTCCTGGATGATGAGGCCGATCTTGTCCTCGACGCGGGGGATGTTGGCGGGATCGGTCGGGCGGGCGCGCACCGGCACTTGGTCGTCGGCGAAGCCCTCAGCTTCGCCATCGCTGAGCGCACCGAGGCTCTCGGAGGGGGGTACTGCAGGTCTCCCGCTCGAAGATCCGGGAAGTCGTCCGGCGCGGGGGGTCCTCGAACCGGGTCCGTCCGATGTCATGAACCCAGCATCGCTGGAAGCTACTGCTGATGTCGCCATTGCCACGGCCTCTTTTGCGCGGCAGTGTGGTGTTGAGGGGTCAAGGGGCGGCTTGGGGTTGGGCAGGAGTTGTTGGAGTCCAAATCGTGTGAGTTGCAGATGCAACTGCTGGCCCACAGTCAATAAAACGCGAGAAAACGCGGGGCCACAGCAGACGCGTTGGGAAACGCGAAAAGAGTGGGACGCATTTAATAGCTTTATTAGATGCATGATGTCCCCCGTTCCTGAATATGCGACACGCACATGAATCTTCGGATAAATACATACACGCACGCTTGCGTACAAGGCTTTGTCACGAAGGTACTATTTACATACACATCAATCCTTAGGGGCAAAATGTATGTCGACAACGGCATGGCAACGATGCTTTCCCGTCCACTCTACGGCTGTCAAGGCCTGGAAGGTGAAGGATGGCTCACTGATGGGGCTTCAGATCGGTATGTACACGCTCAAACTTGGTATTTTGGATGTCATTTATGGGTATATAACGCTTGCAGAACCTACTCCCTTCCCACTCAACCAAAAACAGCAGACCAAGCAGCAAAAGTGCTCACCATCCCCATGTCCGGCTTGCAGCAGTAAAGACAGGAGGCTTCCATTGTATCCTCTCGGGGTCAATGACACGCTTCTGCTTGGCCCTCGATTTTTCCCGCTGCTGCAGTAGTTTCTCGGGTATCACAATCTTGTGCTCACCCTTGTGGTACACCTGCATCTTGAGTGCTTGCAGAGTATGCTCAACGTCTTGGGTCGTCATGGCGAGCCGTGTCGCAATGGTTTCGATGGTGCACTTTTCACCGCTCTCGGCGTACCCAAGCAGGAGATCGATGATGTTCTCCGACCAGTACTGCCGGTAACTCAGCAGTCCCAGGTCCGAGAGCGGCTTCTCGGGCGACCCGAGCTTTCCCTCAATCTTAGACAGTTCATACGAGAACTGGATCAGGAGTCGTCCGTACCCTTTGCGCTGGTACTGCGGTAGTGTCAGGATACAAGCCACGTTGTATCCGTCCGCGCTCTCCTTCTCTTTGGAGAAGTACCCGATGATATGCGAGCCTTTCTCATCCCTGGTCGTCATGACATAGAAGAGGAAAGGGTCTACATCGTAGTAGAGCGTTTTGTGATCGAGAAACATCTTGGACAAGAGGCACAGGTTCCTGCACCATGTCCGTTGCCGCCTGCCATCGATCTCGTAGAACGAGACAAAGTCGTCCCGGTATATTTCGTTCCCTGGCGGATGTTGGAGGGTACATTTTGTGCGGTGTCGTGTAAAGGATTTGAGGTTGCCGAAGTAGCTCAGGCAGAACTCGCAGATGTAGATACAGTCCTCCTGACTGAAAGCCTCTGGATATGGCGAGAAGTACCAAGGGAAGAGCACGTAGCGCCCAAACTCGACTTTTGAAATGTTTCGGATGCGGGAAATCTCGGCTGGATTCTGTGTCATGGAGCCTGATGTCCGTAGCTTTTCGATTTCCTGCTCTCGGCTGAACGTTGGCGCGTTCTCCTTTTTGGCAGCGCTGGCCGGCGTCTCATCCTCATCCAGTTCCATCTCGTCAGGGCCAACGCCAGGCGTGGCCCCAACCTCCAAGCTCGCGTTTGCCTTGTCCTCCCCATCTGGCTTGCTCTGGGATTCGGCGGAATCAGTGAATGGATGCGGTGTCTGGCCTTCTGACGCGACCGACTGCTCGCGTTTCCCAACCCTTTTCTGCGTCTTTTTCGACGGTTGCGACTTTTTTGACACTGTTGTTTTCTTGCCCTTGGCATCCTTCTGCTTATCTTTCTCCGGGTTGGGCCACTCGACATCTTGCTCGAAATCGATTCTGGAAACGGGGACCCATTCGTCTAATCGCTTGTTGAAGTTGTCAAAGTTGCAGTAGAACTGCCTGCCACTCTTGGTTTCTTTTATGCTGAGAATCTCGGCGCGTCGTGGTTGCCCATCCTTGGTAACGAGGGCGATGCATCCGATTCTGCGGGTCCAACTGGTGGTTAGTCAAGTGCGAGACGCGACCGGAATCCAGCAGTTAAGTACTTGAACGTACTTCAGCGTATCGGGCGTCGCCTTGCCCTTCTGCCTTGGCCCGTCTGAGCCAACCTCAGCCTCACCATTTGTAGCGCCCGGACTCATGATGGATATTGATGGGTGGAGGCGGTTCGTGATGGAACTAAGGTTGAGTAGGAGCGTAGAGAGTGTTTGGTTGTAGGTGTTGGAGGGGCAAAAAGTTCCCCAATTCTGCTCGACCGCTGCGATAAGGAAATCTGAGTGGGTCCAGAACCTTGATGGTCCCTCAGCATACGGTAGCAGGCGTGCATGCGTAGGGCCCACCTCAGCTTAGTTCGTCTCTTCTCGAATTTCATCGACAAACTCGAGTGTTGCATAAAAGACCAACACATACTCACAACACCCACACAATGCCCATCTTTACCCAGCTTGCCAAAAACTGAGCCGCCATGGTTGAACTGTCTTCAAATTGGAAAAAGCTGCAAGCCAAGATCAAGGCCGAATCGGCCTCGAAGCCGGCGGCACCAAAACGAAAGGCGGACGACAGCATTGCCGGTCAGACAAAAGAAGTACCGAGAAAGAAACAGAAGCAGCAGCAAGACCAGAGGCTGAAACTGTCCAAGCAGTCGGATCCTTCCTCAAAAGGGGTTGAGTCAAAGCCTAAACCTTCCATGGGCAACACACAGTCATCCAAGATCGACCCCATCCCGCCAAAACACGGCGTTTCACCATCCCTTGCCGTTTGGGCAGCGGACAACGACATCTCGCCCGAATCTATAGCGGAAGCCTATGGCCTCGGTCTTCAAGCAAATTCTTTGCTTTCAACAGACAATCCGGGCCGCCCTAATGAAGGATTAGCCCTCGATGTCCAAATCGGCAAGTATGTTGCGATCGACTGCGAGATGGTTGGGGTGGGGGAGGGCGGGTATGATGATGCGCTGGCGAGGGTCAGCGTGGTAGACTTTCACGGAAAGCAAGTCTACGATTCCTTCGTGAAGCCGCGGGAACGGGTGGTGGACTGGCGGACCCACGTCAGCGGCGTGGCGCCGAAGCACATGGCGAAAGCAAGGACGTTTGACGAGGTGCAGGCGCAGATCGCCGAACTGCTGAAAGGGCGGATTGTTGTGGGACACGACGTCAAGCACGATTTGCGGGTGTTGGAGTTGGACCATCCAGGCAAGATGATCCGGGACACGGCGAAATTCTCCGGGTTCAGAAAGTACGCCAATGGGCCGAAGCCTGCTCTGCGAGTCTTGGCCCGGGAGCTATTGGGCGTCGAAATACAAACCGGGCAACACTCGAGCATAGAGGATGCGCGGGTTTCGATGCTGCTTTTCAGGAAGCACAAGCCGGCCTTCGACGTGGAGCATGCAAACCGATATCCGGATGAGTCGAAGCCGCAACCGAAGAAGGCCAACAAGGGGAAGAAAACGAAAAAACGCTCATAATTACTTCCCGCTCCATCATGCTATAACTCTCATAAACACCGTATCGAGTCCCAATGTTCTTCTTGAAGGACCGAGGGAGATGTTCCACACGATACGGGATATGAAAAAGATTCCAGTGCCGTCGTCGCCGGCGCTAGAGGGGAATTCCTTCCATCAGTTCCATGGCCCCTTCCCTGGCAACGGTGATAATCACGTCTCCAAGCGTCTTGGTCAAGAAGCCGGCCTCGCAGTACGAGAAGTAGTACTGTACCGAATTGTTAGCACCAAGATCATTGTTATGGATGCGACCTGGCTCTTACCTCCCACTTTCTCCGAACTACCTCAATCTCCCGGTCATCCATCTTCGGATGTTTCCTTAGAAGAGCATAGCGGATCCTGGCGTCGAAATTGGTCAGGAAATTTTCCCTCCACAGCCGTAGGGCTCGGGCGTAATGGCCGCCAACGTTCTCGACGCTCTCGACAATGAGTGTGCCATTGGACTCTGTGGCGATATGGTTCACTAGCTGCACGACAGACGGCAGATAACCGCCGGGGAAAATGTACCGGTTGATGAAACTACAACCAATGATCATCAGTATTCGTTTTCCCGTTCGACGTTCTTGGTTCGAACTCACTCCTCCCTCGCTTCATACGCCGCTTGTCTTCCCTCGGGCATGGTGATACACTGCACCACGGCTATGCCGCCCTCCCTCTTCAACAAGCGATGCACGACCCCGAAATATGTCCCCAGAAACTCCTTCCCCACCGCCTCTACCATCTCAACCGATACAATCTTGTCATACCCTTCCAGAACGGGTGGGATAGCCCGGTAGTCGAGCAGCAGCACCTCAATCCTGTCGGCGAGCCCTTCCCGCAGGACTCTCTCGTCAGCCCATGCTTTTTGCTCCCGCGACAGCGTCACTGTTGTCACGCGGCATCCCGTCGTCTTCACGGCCTCGATGGCGAGGGACCCGTAGCCGGTGCCGATCTCGAGGACGTGATCGGTGCCCTTGATGCGCGCCGCGGTGATGATGCGCCGGAGTTTGCGGATCTGCGCTTCTTCGAGAGTCTGCTCTTCGATTCCATTTTGCTCGCCGCTAGTGTTGACGCTCTTGGAGACGCAAGAGCTGCGGCGCAGGGGTGCCCAGATGGGGCAAGAATAAGTCATATCGGCGGACAAAAAAGCGGCGAAGAGGTCGTTGCCGAGATCATAGTGCGCCGAGGCGTTGAGAAGGGCGTTCTCGACTGTGTTCATTGTCCTTCTCCACGCTTTCGTGGTAACCAGGAGCCACGAAGAGGACAGGAGGGTACTGCCGTTGTTGAGGTGGGCGCGGTTGAGGATGAAGAGGCGGAAAAAGGCAGTCAGATCCGAGCAGGTGGCGTCGTGAAGAAGATAGGACTGGGCGAAGCCCATGTCGGCGAATAGGAGGAGGCGTGGGTAGAAGCGCGGTGCGGTTATGGTGAGGGTGACGGTAGGTTCCCCTCTTCTAGGGTCTAGCAACTCAGGCGGCTGGCCAAACACGTGGCGCTCATGGTAATGCTCGTCAACGAGGATCAAGGTGCCGATTTTGATGGAAGAGAGCATACCCAGGACCACCGGTCTGGCAATGGCGATGGCGGGCCCGGAGGCGAGACCGATTAGCTTATCCCGAAGGCTTGCTGTGACACCGGAGAGGGTGTGCGAGAGGAAGCTGGTTCGGGACGATGACGGCGCCATTGCAGCGGCTGTTGGCAATGGTTGAGGACGGAGGACCGGCTGAACTGAACCGAAAGTCTATTCAGTCTGTGGTGTTTTACGGGCTTTGCACTCATTTGCGATTTGGCTAGAGGGCTTGGTCTTAACAATATACGTACTTCCACACAAAGGTGGAAAGAGGGCGAGCTTATATGAATCAAAGATATGGCTACTTTATAGTGACTACGGATGTGTGGCTTTATCACCAAGCAAGGATGATAATTTGACGCAACCTTTTTAAACATGTCATGATAGTTATTCTAAGTTTAATTCATGTCATGGTTGATTCCTGAATTGGCAACTATAGGTAGCTAAGAAAAAATGGATATAGAAGGTCGGGGCTCATCTGCAAATTGTGTATTTCAAAACGCTGGTATACTCCCTAGATAGATACTGTAATTTGCGGTCTTTCATTTCTTCATTTTTGTCTCCTTCCCAACATCTTCCCCTGGTGCGGATGAGATACAGGTCAGCACAAGTGCACTTTGTATCTATGCGGCCCACATTTTCTCTTGCACTTACACTTGCTGGCTGCGGGTAGACCCCTGCATCACCCGGCGCGTCAACCGCGTTCCACTTTAACTTGACTTTGTTAACGCGTCTCATCCATTTCCTCGTCGGCACCAACTCGTCAAGTACATCCATCAGCTGCCAATCTATCGAACACCTACAACAAGATCTATATTTCGGTCTTCCAGAGATTGAACAGAGAAGGCACCATGTCACAGCCAATGCTCCGAGTGGAAAAGTCGGAAACGCCGTCGGGGGACAGTCCCAAGGCAACACCGCACCTCCTCCCCTGTCGCGTCCATCACAATGGCCCTGCTGAGCCAGCCCAATCATTTTGGAACGCCAGAGTCGGCGAGTGTAAGCAAAGTGTTGATTCAGGACTTAGAACACGCTCCCAACTGACTCACTGTTTACATGTAGCCGGCGCACGCACCGCCTATTTTCGGGGACGTAAGCTCCAGGGCACTGCCGTGAAGCTGCCCGATGGCTATCGCGGCATCGTCGCAGTGACGTCTGCGCCGGAGCAGCCATCTAGACGATCGGAGGAACCCGAAGTTGTTGACCTCGAGCAGTCCGAGCCTCCCCATGGCTCTCTGCAGGTCCAGGCCGAGTTCGACGAGATGGTCGTCTGGGGCCATGAGCAACCCGTGGATGCCGCTGCTGACCCATATCTGAGGGGCGCCGCAGAGTGGCTGGCACTGGCAGAGAAGGCAAGGAAACTACCTGCACCTCTCTTTTATTGCTAGCTATGTGTTAACACTGGTTTACTAGATCCACTCGTATCCTGCCCAATCGACCAAGGGAAAGTGATACTGGAGCAAGTGCAAGGGCATTTATTTCGCCCTCCATGCATGAAAACTCCCATTCATGTCTCTTCCACCACTCTCCCAATCCACAGAACCGGTGACTTGTACCATCTTAGTAGTGCTGAGGGAGTCCCTCGCCATCTGCCGTTTCACCCATACGAGTACGGTTCCGGGGAACAAGAGCTAAGGGATGCCACTCCCAATGATGACGGGGAAGTCGCAGGTTAAGCCAGGTCACAAACTGGCATCAAGACAATCGTAGGGTATCAAATTCCACCCGGTAAGCCGGACGGCAAGTCACGGCAAGATGAACAGCTCGAGAGTGTTAAACGGAAGGCATCTCCTCGACGGTCCACTACATTTCCAAGACATATGCCGAATATCAGCTCGGTTGAAGTAAAGCCGATATCATTCCTGGATTGAATTCTTAGCGTCACGGATGTGATCAAACTATGAAAGAAGCACCTCGGCCTCAGTTTGGTCTCTCTTTGTCTGTCTACTTGAACTCCTGTGTATCTCCTTGAATGTTTCTCTTCGCCGTCAGGTCGCCAGCCCCTCCTTCCAACATCCTCTCCAGCACCCTCCCCAGCCTCTCCACTCCCTCTACTATATCCTCCTCGTCCGCCCACGAATAAGATAACCGCAGGTTTCTCGGGAACCTCGCGGCGCTCTCGTCCCCGGCCACCTCGAAGATCTTGCCCGGTGCCACTACCAACTCCTCCTCGGCCTTCGCCCGCTCCGCGACCACCGCCGAATCTATCCCCTCCGGCAGGGTCAACCACACGAAATACCCGCCATACACCTCCGCCTCTTCTTCCTCGTTTCCTTCTCCAGTACGGCAACGGTAACGACCCTCCCGGCCGGCTCCGCCGACCCCGTTGCCGCCCCAAACGCTGACGCCGAGGGGGCCTAGCACCCTGCCGATGATGTCGAGTATGAGAGCATGGCGCCGCCGCAGCGCGGGGCGGACGACATGGTCGACGTGCGCGCCCAGCCGGCCCTCGGCCAGCACGCGCCAGACGATGGCGGCGGCGAACTGGCTGGCGGCGCCGCCGCTGCGGTTGGTGCCCGTGACAGAGAAGCCGTGGGCAAAATCAGCGGCCGACGCGTGGATCCAGCCCGTGCGCACACCCGGCCCTACTAGTTTGGAGAAGGACGCGTTGGAGATTGCGTGCCCGAAGGACTTGTTTGTTCCCGGGGGGTTGTGCCTGGACGGCGGGAGGGCTGCGTCGATCTGGGAGAGGAGGGGCAGGAGGGGGGGCAATGGGAACGAAGAGGCGGAAGATGAGGATGACGTTGGCGCTGGAGGGAGGGAGGAGAGGGGGGTGACGGGCCACTGGAGGAGGTCATAAACATCGTCACTGATGATGAGAGCGTCGTACTCGCGGGCGAGGTGCACGAGCTGCTCGCGACGGGCGAGCGACATGGTCTTGCCCGAGGGGTTGGCGCACGTCGCCACGAGGTAGATGACGTGGCGGTAAAGCTTGCGGTCGTGATATGGATTCTTGAGGGGACGGTGCTTGGAACGTCATATCAGTCAGCAACTCTGATACACTG
The DNA here is from genome assembly GCA_033296725.1 of Corynascus novoguineensis. Taxonomy (NCBI): domain Eukaryota; kingdom Fungi; phylum Ascomycota; class Sordariomycetes; order Sordariales; family Chaetomiaceae; genus Corynascus; species Corynascus novoguineensis. The sequence continues at coordinate 24,948 of MU857670.1, forward strand.
TAGGTACACGGTGGGAGAGACAGAGAAGAACTCAATGCTTACCTCCCATGGCTCCGCTTCGCACTCCCTGATCCGCTTCTCCAACACGCCCACGTCCACGCCGCCGTCATCCTCGGGCACCGCCCTCAACCTGCCGCGGAACCCATTGTCCTCAAAGATGGGGCACGCCATGAAGTAGCATGGCGCTACCACCCAGACGGCCCGCGTGAAACCGGGGTCCGTGAAGGACTGCAGCACGCATGCCAAGCTCTGGCTCGCGCCGCCCGTGATGGTGATCTCGTCCGCCGTGATCCCGGCCCCCTTTCCCTCTGTCCTAATTGCTTTGCCACAACCACCATCGCCATCATCAGGAGAAGAAGAGGAAGGAGCGGAGTATTTCGGGTACAGCTCGCTTAAACACCGCGCCAGCTCTTCCCTTAACGGTTGGTACCCCGGGTCGATGCCATATTGCAACACGGGCACCGCGATAGCCGGGTCCGAGAGAACGTAGTTTGCCGCCGACTGCAGGTCAGACGCGGGGAGGAGACTCGGGGCTGGCCAACCCCGGAGCAGATTGATCAGTTTCTTTTGCGGTGATTGATTTTCATTCACAGGGGCAGTATTGGTACTAGCATTCGAGTTATTGCTGTTGCTGTTGCTGTTGCTGTTGCTGTTGGAGCTATTGCTGTTCGCCGTACTGGCGGCTGCGAGACTTGCCATATTGTACATCAACGCTTTCAATAAGTTCTGTGGCACCAACGACAGGGATGAGTGAAGAGTGACCCTGATGCCTCGGCGAGTGGGCGGTTGGGATCAAGAGAAACGGAGCCGATGAGGGGCATCCGAGTAAGCGGAGACCTGCCGGCGGGGCAATTGCGTTTAAGGAGACCCTCATGAGCAGCAACGACCTCCGCCTTCGCTCTGTACTCAGCATTTCCTCTTTGGATACTGAGATTATCGATGGAACTAGAACAGAAACGAAAGAGGACTCTCCGGTGGCTGTCCCTAGACAATTGACGATAGAGAGGGGCCGGATAGCGTCATGCCGAAAATATGTCTCACGAATTGGGCATAATCACAACTGGAAGCAGACTTGGATCATGATATGTTTTCGTTCGAGAGTAAACTGTCAACTACAACTACAGCTTCCCATTCGTACTGTTATGTCCCTGCTCGAGGCCACATCACCATGGCTGATGTCGCAAGGCAGAGCGATCCATCATCGATCCGCACCACTATGAGAAAAGGATCCCTTGCTTCTTCGGTCTATCTCAGAGGCCAGACACACACACAAGTCGTCCATCCTTGTCCGAATTTAGCTCGTCATTCGACCGGCCGGTGTTTTTTTTTTGTTAGAGGCGCAAATCGCAACAAGTACGAGCAACGGATTGCCTTGCTCCTGTCCCCGCCTCGTGATCCGTTTCGTGCCCATCCACGTCCTTATCATCAATTGTTGAGACCCAATTTTGTGTGGCCTCTTGCGCCTGCCTGACAATGGTTGTCAGGCAGCGCTGTGGTATGCGAAAAGACGAGCTCGCTGCCCGTCTTTCATGTTTCCGCATGCGTTTAGTATTCCCCTAGATTAGAAGGACAGATCAGGGGTCCTGTGAGCGACCAGAGAAGCAGCCGCGGCTGCATCGGCAGCCAAGCCGCAAGGAGAGAGTAATAGGAGAAAAAAGCCGAAGAAAAGAGTACACTGCTGCTGGCTCCCAGCAGCGATATCGAAATGTGAAGTAGGTTGACAGCCGTGTTACGGACATTGGTAAGTCATGAACGGGTCGAAGTCGCGCCGGGAGATTAAACGCTGCCATATAAGTATGACGAATCATGCGTGCGAAGGTAACCTGACATCGATCGCTAGGGTAAGGACAAGAGGCCAACATTTGTCCCTCGTATCTCGCGGCCGTGAGCAGGCAACTCATCCACTTCATGCCTGGATCTGAGAGGCCGCACTGCGCGACCAATTCTCGCGTCCCCGATAGCCGCCGCGGTGGTTCCTGCTATGTGGGTTAGAACCCGAGGTGCCATCGCGCTGCTCCGCCGAGTACGAAGACGCTTCCCGCCCCTTTCCTTGCCTATGCTGAGCCGATGAATTATGACGACCGCCGCGCTGTCCTCCCCGACGAGGGTTGCTGCGAGTCCTGCCAAACGGGACCGTGATTGTCTTGCTCTCGCTACCGGGTATGCAAACACGCCACACGTTCCCGGCGCCCGACACATCGAGAGGGAAGCTGATCGGATCTGCACTGAGAACGGTAGGCCAAAGCTTTTTGCTCAGTGGTTTGGGCGCGGGACTGGGCTGCCACGCCATCTCCGGGACCGTCTTAGGGAGCCTGATAGGGGGAACTGATCCCATCTCCTGCTCTTCAAAGCATTCCTCGGCCATCACCTTGCTGGTGGCTAATCCTTCCCTCTCGGCATCGGGAGCTACCGGTTGGGGTAAAGAGGGCTCCTGCTGGTGTTGGTGAGGAGCCCGACTCTCGCCTCCTGCAGCCCTGGACGGATGTACCTTGCGCCCCCCCAGGAGGTTGTCAATCTTGGCCTGCCACGCGTTCTCCGACTTATGAGCAGATGAGCGCGACGTATTTTCCGCCTCTCTGTATGCCGGCTGCGACGCCCAAGCAAAGCTCGGTCCCTGAGACCTGGAAGTACCGCCAGAAGCCCGGTTGGTTTCTGGTGCGCTCGCCTGAGACTCGGAGGCTGCAGGAGGTAGCCGCACAACGGGGTGGGGTCGCGGCAAAGATACGTGCGGATGAGTTGCGTCGCCGTCAAATGCTGGGTGGCCAGCCATATCAGGAGGAGGAGGGGATGGAGCATTGTGTCGCAACGTTTCCGCATTCGAGTCTAGGCGGATGTCACGAGGTTCTTGACGAGTATCGCGAGTGGGAAAGAACCGGGAGCCCCTTCCCTGCGGCACTGCCGTCTTGGTGCCGATCATGGATGCTGACGCTATATCGCGAGCAGGCATGGTGCCCTGAGGGAGTTGGCTGTACTCGGACGGAGCGCCGCTCGGCACGGGTGGGCCTGGTTGGGAAGCTACTGGCTTGGTCTCGGCAGCACCGGCCCATGGGTTCTCTTGCCCGATATGCAAAGTTTGCTTCGGAGCACCCTCGGTGCGCACCCCATTCTCGTCGAGCTTTGTCGGACGCCACGTCTCTTTGATAGCAGGCTGGGGCTCCGCGGGCGGCCGACCTTCCGCTTGCAATCGACGTCCCGGATCCTCATACTGGGAACCGAGCATGTCCGTAAACTTGTCGTCATTGGCCCGAACAGCAGCCGCCCAAGGGTTATCCTTCACATCACGTTCACCTGTGCCCCTGATTGCCTGCGTCTGCCTTGGAGGACCGATTGGCGGCTGCCAGGGGGCTGCCGGAGCCACGTTTGCCTGCGACGGAGCGGTAACGCGGACGCTGCTCGGCGGCGCAATCGGCCCAGGTCCCGAAGGAAGCGGTGGCGCCCCAATGTCGGCCGCAAAAGTGCCGTTTCCTAGGCTCCGGTTGTTGTTATTCGGAGCAGCCCAGACATTCTTCGTCGATGGCTGGGGTCCCCAGACCGCGGAGGGCCGTTCGGCCTGCCTAGCTGTAGATGTCCAAGGATGAGCGTGGCCATGTGATTGTGGGGGCGGTGAAACGGTCTGTGTCGAAGGTCCGGTGGACTGAGGGACGGGCTGCTTAGCAGGTTGCGGCATGACGACTCGGGGTGTCTCGTTTTCGGCTTCCTGCGGTTGCGCCGGCGCCGGCTTCTCGGAGCCCGTAGTCTCCCGGGGTTGGATCTGCGTGGGGGTCGAGTTCTGATCCTTGGCTGTCGCCTTCTTAGCTTTGCTCGACTCGGGTGGCGGTCCCAACGCCTCGAGCTTCAGGCGGATCCGCTCTCTACGGGCTGCCTCCTCTCTGGCCTCTTCCTCTTGCCGGCGCTTCATGGCTAGCTCCCGACGCTCACGCATCAGCCTCTTCTGCAGTTCATAATCATCCTCAGTAACGGGGACGGCCGGAGCAATCGATGGCGACGGTTGAGCCGGGGGCGGAACGGGGGCGCGTCCATCAGCAGCCGTTCCGCCTGAATAGGGCGTCGCATGGGTTGCTCCAGGAGACGGCCTGGGCGGCCATGCCTGGCCATGCTGCGGCCCGCTCTGGGTACCAGAGGGCGAGAAATTTCTCGGGGAGGCGGGACTGTCGCTCCCTGCTGTCATAGATGCGCGACGAGCGTTGATTAGTTCAGGAGGGGGGAGGGGATGCTCAGAGCCCTTGAGCCGTTGCCAGTTACCGCTGCCGCCACTGACATTCGAAGATCCGCGTCTCCGCTCATACGGGCCTTGCTGTTCGTTGTTTCTACCCGCTTGGAGTGTCCCAGGGGGTTCCATAGGCCCTTGCTGTTCGTGATGTGACGGCCGCTGCATGACGGCCGGCTGTCGCCCGTACTGTTGCTCCTGGCGTATCGGACCACGGCGGTCAGGCGCAGGTTCGTAGCGGCCAGACTGCGAGTTGAAAAGTTCCCTACTCGTAGCCTGAGGTCCTTCTCGCCAAGGAGCTCGGCTGAAGTCGTCTGCCGCAATCTCCTTGGGGGGCGGCGGGTTGTGTGTTTGGTTCAGGCGCGCGTCATTGTAATTCAACTGCTGTTTCGGTGCCGTCTGAGCTGGTACGTCCACGGCCGCCGGCGAGACTTTCTCGATCTTGGGTAGAGGTGCCCATGGTGATTTGGCTGGCGCGGGCGGGGCCGGAGGCTTAGCCACCAGTATTGGTTTCTCGGGCGCTCCTTTCAACACGAGACCCTTCCCAGAACCCAGCACCCCGGGCTTGACGGATGGCGAACTGCTTGGGGCAGGCGACTTGGTCTTTTCCGCGGGCGCCATCTCATTTGCAGTCGGGCGACTGGTCGGTTCGGGCACGGCTGCGGGGGCCGGTGGTTCCTCGGGCGGCGCGATTGCGATTTTGGTTCCGTCCTTCCATGTAATCGTATCTGGGTCCCAATCATCGTCGTCGTCATCGATATCGGCCCAATTCGACTGACCCTTGGCGGAGTCGGACTGGAGTCGCGAGGCCATGTGAATGCCATACTTTCTGAGCTCTTCGTCGGTATATTTTTTCGGCTCCGGTGGAGGGGCAGCTGTGGTGTTTGTTAGTGGTTTGCCAGGGCCAGGGCTATCCAGGGCCATTTGTTTGCTCACGTCGGTTCTTGTTCCAGACAGCGCTCGGATCAGGAGCCGGCTTTCCCCCGTTCGCTCCGGGGCCCTTCGTGATCAAACCGCTGCCAGTTTTGGCAACAAGCCTCGGCCGGTTTGTCGTCGTGGTGCCGGGAGCGGGGGACGCGGTGCTCGGCGTTGGGGCTGCCTTCTCGGCCGCCTTGGGCTGAGCCCCCGGGGCCGGGGCCTTGGAGGTGAGAAAGGTTTTGTTGACATTGATCGCCTTGAAAGATGTGGGCTTCTTCACAGATGAAGAAGCTCGGCCATGGCTCTTCCCGTCGTCTTTGCTCTTGGACGCATCCGACCTGGCGGCCTCGTTATCGGATCCTCCACTAATGCTAACTTCTGTCGAGTTCACCAAGTCGTCAACGATATCGGAAATGTGCTTGTTCTCAAACTCGTCCGTGGCGGAAGCTGGGGCCTCGCCATTTACTTGTGGCCGGTTGGAGTCGACATTTTGCGAGTCGGAATCGATCTTGATCGTCTGCGGGCAGCGCGGGGGTTGCAACTGCGGTTAGCGGCGACGAGCGCACAACTTGGTCAGCTGGAAACGGGAGGCAAGGCTTACGGGCTCGGTGGAGGAAGTTAGAGTAGCTTCATCGGATCGCTGTTTGGGTGACTCAGTTGCCATCCTACGATTGTCGGGGACTTTGGTGATAGGGCTGCGAGAAAACGACCGATTGCGCGTCGCGGTAGTTGCGGATTATTGAGGAGAAGAAGGTGGGCTAGTAATCTGCAGGAGAACCAACGATATGCGGTCAGAAGACTGTGTTTGGCAGAGCGCGAGGGCGCAAAACCAAAACTCCAAATGCTGCTTTTGGACAGAATGGCGATGGCTGGCGCAAGACTTGGCTGTGCAACGTCGTGAAATGTGGGGACCTACTTTGTACGGAGTAACTACGCAGTACTCCTTCTCCCTAAGAAATTCTGTTGCGAGGACCGAGGTCTTGAGAATGCCTCTGGGTCAGGCTTCTTTGAGGTGAAGGTCAAGGTAAAAAGGAAGGGAAGGTCAGGTGTTCGGGGACCAGTCGGAGGGGGAAAGGGTTGCAGGAGGGAGTGCTTGTCCTCTGTCGAGGCGATGCGGCTGGCTGATTCTCTTTTCGCCGACTGACTTGACTGACTGGCGACTCAGACAAGAAGCGGCCGGGGATGGTTACTGGGCAAAGGTCAGAGCTGGCACGGCAATCTTTCTGGGACTAGCGCAAGGAATTGGCCCACTTAGAGCCCGCGCGTGGCACAGAGGGAAGACTAACCCCCCAACTGGACTCACAATGGAGCCACTCACGAGACATTGCACTGTGCAATGCTCAATTGTCAACGCGGGTCAGTGGAATTTGTTTCAAAATTCTGACTCGAGTGACACGTACAAGCAGAGACCGAAGACTCTAATGGCAGAAACCATAACCTGGAACCTGGTTTATTTTTGGACTACAGCCCATTGTCTTTCTTTCCATGCTCACGAGACCACAGAAGCCCATCAACCTAGAGACCAAACATGTTCGAATCTTTCCACAGAATAATCGTAACATACTTGAGTTGTCTGTACTATTCCATGACAAAGCAGAGTGTGCGTACAAAGGTTTTCCACAGGATCGTCGAAACATTATCGCGTTCGTAGTAACCAGGAGCGTCTGTTCAAAGCCCGGTAACTCAGGTCCAATGTTGTACGCGAGCTACCTTTTGCCAATAGGAGTTTATGTCTGCAATTGCTAAATGAAGAAACAAAGAGACTCTGTTGCAGTATGCGCGAGGCAGCCTGTCTATTGAGAAACAGTTTATTTACACGCTTGGGTTATCGCCAAGTCAAAACGCCCCTCCATATGCCGCTTAGTGGGCGTTGTTCTTGTGGTGACCTGGATAGAATCAGCAATCAATTCAAAGACGATGGTTTGCTGCACAGCTTACGGAGGTGGAAGTAGTAGTTCTGGGCATAGCCAACAACAAGGAGGAAGACGATGGCATGAACGATAGCTAGAGTGAGGTCAGTCTCCGCAACCTCCTAATTCACCACAGGCAATGACCACGTACGCTTCGCCGATGCGTTCTTGCCAAAGTGCTTGGCCTGGTACCTGCCGAGGATGCCGGTGGCCTTGGGCGCGGGGGCCGGGCCACGGGGAAGTTTCTCGTAGAAGCTGACGACGCGCTGCATACGGACAGCGTCAGGAGCAGCACCAATGGCCTGCAGTTCGGGTTAGCCAACAATTCTTCTGAATTTCCGCTTCCTTCTCATCAATCCTCCCCGCCTGCGAAACCATCCTCCTGTTCCTTCATGTCCCTCCGAAAGTGGAGGTGCTGTCGTTCCCGCTGGATCCGGACAGCTCGGTGGGTAGCCTGAGGAGTGCAACTCGATCGCAGAAACGTACCTTCGGAGAAGCAACCTGGTTCAAACAGTTAGCAGCCGTTCAAGAAGTCTTGCCTGGCTCGCGGCGACCTACCTTGGGCGGGATGAGCGTCGAAAGCGCCCGGCGTGTGACGTAGCTCATTTTGGCAAAGTGCGTCGCGCGCGCTCGCAAACTCGTCGAATATTCGATGAAGGCGACAAAAACCAATCGAGTCGCGGGTCCGGCTCAATTGGGGGAGCGAGTGGTCGTTCGAGGGAGTTGAGCTGTTAAAGGCGTCCAGTTCCTGGTTGAGCGGGAAAACCACAGCGATCCTCGTCGGCAGAGGTTGTTGCGCGGTTCTTTCCGGATGGCCAATCAGACACCGCGAGGTGGGACCAGCCCGCAATTGGAGCATTGGCCCGTTCGTCACAACTGAACGTCGAATTGAATCGCCTCATGAAGATAGAGAGCTTCACTTCAACCTCGTCGAAGCTCGAAATCTCCGACCAATCGCACACCGCACCCATTGTTCACAAGAAGGGCACATCTTTCCATGTCTTCATTACGAACAACCGCATCGGCGGCGCGGCTGTTGCGCACCGCGTCCCACGCCCGCACCGCCGTCGTCCCCGCCACGCGCCGGTACGAGAGTTCGACAACGACGACGTCAGTTCCAGCCAAGACTGAGCAGGAGAAGAAGGAGACCTCTCCGATGGCTACCCTGCCGCGGAACGCGCCCGACTACAATGTGCCCATTGATATGGCGACCAGGTATGAGCCCGTCGCCAGTACATAATGCATCGCCGTCAGCCCAACTGACCCTTCTGATTAACGCAGCACCTTCACCCCCGTGCCGAAGCGCGTCCAAGACGGTAGCGAGGAGAACGTTATTCCCGCCGGCCTTCTTTCCGGAGCACCCATTGAGCTGCAGGCTAGGACAGTTCGGTATATTATCTTTCTTCTCTCTAGGCCCTCCTCACCCCTCACCTCCCTCCCACAAAGTAACCCACCAGCTAATTCTCCCAATTTTCTCTGGCACAGCATCTACAAGCCCGCTAAGCCAGCCACTCAATCCGGCGATCACATTGGCACCCGGTGGCGCATGGACTGGGACGTGCTGGGCAAGGGCCACCGGTGGGAGAACCCGCTGATGGGATGGCAATCTTCTGGCGATTTCATGCAGGGCACGCACATCCACTTCAAAACCAAGGAAGATGCCATCGCCTTTGCCGAGAAGCAAGGGTACGAGTACTTTGTGCAGGAGCCCAATGAGCGCAAGTTCGTGCCCAAGGCCTATGCCAACAACTTCTTGTACTCACCCGGCAAGCTCAAGCATATCCGGACCAAGTAGAGATAGACGGGAGAAATGGTTGGGCAGGGTCACGGCTGTATATAGGTATCGAGTTTCACTTGGCAATACAGTGCAGTCGGTTAGGGGTTCAACTCGTAGAAATCGAGGCATTTTAGGTAGCCGGTTGCAATTGTACATTCAAATATTGGATACGTTTCGTCCACACACAGCGTTGACAAATCCCAAATGTAGCACCTATCTGAACTGTCATGCCCATGAAGGACCAAAAGCTTATGCATTCCAAGCCCATTGGGGGCCAACACTGTCATGACAACGCCATCGTGATGCATCCCCGGTTTACCATACTCGTTTCCCATCCCAAGACAGCGACCCCTCTTGGTCGAACCACGGCTGTGCCGTACCATAACGCCTAAGCCCTGACTGATACCCACACCTATTCCGTTACTTCAAAACAAGGGGAAAAGAAACGCCTTTACAGTCATACACCGTTACTCATGTCGTAATCATCGCCTCGTTGTCACCCTCGCCCGTCCCTTCAACGCTAGACGCGGTTAAACCCAGCTCGATCGACTCGGGCAAGTCCTTCTTCTTGGCACGGGCCGACGTCTCGGCCCAGGCCCGCATGCGTACCAACTGGCGGATGGCGGCTTCCCTCCGTTGGTTCTGCCGCAGAAGCATCGCCTCGTTGACCCGTGCCGCCGTAGTTCGGCGCAGGTCCGGGTTAAGCAGGCTCGCCAGCTCCGGCCGCAGGTTCTTGTCGTGCGGGAAGATGACGAGCGCCATGGTCTGCTCGAGATCTTCGAGAAACTCACGGTTAGCAGCCGCCCGCGGACCTAGGTTCTTCGTAGCGAAATCCAGGGCTGGCGTGACGTCTCCATTGTTGCACTGCCGGATGAGCTCAACCAGCTGCAGACGAAGCAGCGCAAAATGCAGCTTTGGATCTGTGTCAAGCAGCTGTTTTCTGGGTTAGCCTATGTCCCAATCACAATAGACAACGTGGGAACAAAGGCAAAGTGTGTAATGCGTTGCTCATATACAAAGTGGTTGTGTCTCATCACAGGCCGAAGCCTAAGCGTGGTGCATGTTGAAACTCGTGTTCTAATCATAGCAAACAGAGGCAAGCCAAAAGGGGGAAGCTACCGTACCTCAGGATCAAGCTTGTTCAGCGCCGAGATGGCCGTCTCGATGTTGCCACTGTGAATGGCATGCTGGATGTCCTGGCGGGTTTGTATTGAAGGGTCTGGTTGCTGCGGCTGCAAGTTTGCCTCCTTACAGAACTTGGCGGCAGCATTGGGATACCCTTCCATCATTAGGTAATCGAGAATTAGAGCATTGATATCGCTTGCCCAGAAGTCAGCATTGCGCAACAAACGTCAAATGTGAGGAACAATGCGGGACGGGGGTAAGGGCAATCAGGGTTTAACGAGTATTGCAGAGTTTCTCTACATGGAATTTCAGAGAGATTCCCATTGATATGCAATCATCATTTCGCCGATGTGTGTGAATGTAATGCAGATGACGGATGACGCTTACCTCTTGGGCGCCTTGACGTCGGCCGCCCGCTTCTCGAACGCATGTTGTGGAGGCGTCGCGGTGGAGGTTGATGAGTTCTGTTCGAAGTCTGTCATTAGGACCCATGGTCGCCATTCGCGATGAAACCTGCAGTCGATCAAAGAAGGCATACCATCCGGTCGAAGCTCTGGCGAAGTTGGGAAAATACGGCGTCCCGGAAAGCCGAGTCGAGGTCGAGCTCGCCAAGTTCTAGCGCTGCGCTCCAGCTGGACATGTGCCTACTTGCAAGTAACGTTGCGCCTCACATCTGTTGCGCATGTGCCTCAACCCTCGGTAGGCACCTGAAATCCGATGGTTGAGTACGAAAGGAAAAAAAATTGATGGGAAAGTGGACTTGAGAAGCCAGGAAGCGGAGGGGGGTTGAAGTTGGTCAAAACCTGAGCAAGCGAGAAGTGCGTCAAAGCTCCTCAGTGGAGTCGAGCGCGACAAGCCCCAGCCTCGTGCAAATGTGCGCCTTCCCTCTTCGCCGGCCCCAGCAGAGCCGGCCGGACACTGGCATGACAGCTGTAGATGGGTCCGGTAAACGTCGGCGAAAGCCCCGAAGTGCCCCGCACTGGCTCAAGATAACCCTAAAAAGGAAGAAACTTGCCTGACTCTCCTGTCTCACATGGCCTTCCACTTGTTGCCTGGGACAAAACGGACGAACAGCACGAACCAGGCATTTTGCGCCTTCATTCCTGAGAGTTGTGATATTTCAACTGGTTAGGTTTTCAGGGGCACAAGGATCCAGATTTTGGCGCCAAATTCTTTCCATCACTCACATCACCTGCAGGGTACAACTCCCTGGCAGTCTGAATCGCTCGGCCGCAGTTGCCCCTCCTTTTCAACAAGAGCCGAGCTGCTACCTCTGTTGCATGCTCTTCAGCTTACTATTAGTAGTCCCGTGCCCGCCAACCAAACACCGAACTTGAATCATGCCGAGTTCTATGGCCGCCGATTCCAGAACCCCGGTCAACGGTGCGGCTTCCGAAACCGACGGTACAATTGCAACAAGGGCGCACTATGCGCCACCATGGGCCGATGTTAGTATCATAGGCATTGCCGGCAGCTCTGGCTCGGGCAAGTCGACGCTGTCGCATGCCATCGTGAACAAGCTTAACCTGCCGTGGGTCGTCATCCTGTCCATGGTAAGTTATCATGGCCAGTTCAGACGGGACCCGGACGCAGGCTTATCAGGTCCAAACATCATTTCGTTACGTTAGGACTCTTTCTATAAAAGCCTGGACGAAGAGTCATCACGGAAAGCGTTTCGGAGCGAGTACGACTTCGACGCGCCAGATGTAAGCCTCGGTTACACTCTAGCATATGGATCTGCCAGGCTCATCCTCATTGCCACAGGCCATAGATTTCGATGTCTTGGTAGATCGATTGCGTGACCTCAAAGCTGGGTAAGTACATGGGCACGCATCAGGCCTATCTGTAGCTGATGAGGCCGTCCGCCGTAGAAAACGTGCCGAGATTCCCGTATATTCCTTTGAGAAACACGCCCGGCTGGAGCGAACCACATCTATCTACTCGCCGCACGTTCTTATCCTTGAGGGCATATTTGCGCTCTACGACCCCAGGGTTCTTGACCTCCTTGATATGAAGGTAAACTCGGCGTAGCGTAACCATTGCGATTCACCCCGAGGCTGACTTGAACAACAAGATCTTTTGCGAGGCTGATGGAGACACGTGCCTCTCAAGAAGGAGTTCGTTGAGTCATCGTAACTCGAGTCTTGCTCTACGGCTACTAACGTGGCGGTAGTATTGCGTGATCAAAGGGACCGCGGTCGAGACATCGAAGGCATTATTAAACAATGGTTTGCCTTCGTGAAGCCGAACTTTGAAAAGGTAAGCTCGCCCTGTCCCACTCGGGGGGACAATTCGGTTTGTTTAACCGTGCCACACAGTACGTCGACCCGCAGCGAAAGGTGGCCGACATTATTGTTCCTCGTGGAGTCGAGAACCACGTCGCCATGTGTAAGTGGGAGTCCACACGGGTTGATAGCTGAGCGGATCAAATTCTAACGGGACCAGCTATGGTCGTCCAATTCATCCAACAAAAGCTGCTCGAGAAGTCCACACACCATCGTGCAGCACTTACACGCCTGGAGCTCGAGGTGCAGTCGGAGCGCCTTTCTCCGAGGGTTACAATCATGAATCAGACGTCGCAGATGCAAGGCATGAACACAATCATCCACGACATCGACACATCGAGCGAGGATTTCATTTTCTACTTTGACCGCTTAAGCGCCCTCCTCGTCGAGCAGTACGTTTGATCCCGGCTACATGCACCCCATTCCCAGCAACTCATGAAGATGGCGTTGGGCGGCATTGACCAAGCGAAAAATAACAGGGCGCTAAACAACATTCCCTTCGTCCCGGTCGAGATCACGACTCCGCAGGCGTGTACCTACGCCGGGCTGCGGCCGCGGGGCGAGGTGTCCGCCGTCATCGTGCTGCGGGGCGGAGCGACGCTCGAGGCGGGCCTGCACAGGTGCATCACGGACTGCAAGACTGGCCGAATGCTGATCCAGAGCAACGTGCGAACGGGCGAGCCGGAGCTGCACTACCTGGTGTTGCCGCCTGACATCCACCGACACGAGGCGGTGCTCCTGCTGGACGCGCAGATGAGCAGCGGCGGGTCCGCCCTCATGGCGGTCCAGGTGCTCGTCGACCACGGCGTCCGGGTCGACCGCATCGTGCTTGTCACGTATAGCGCCGGCCGCATGGGCCTGCATCGGTTGACTAAGGTGTTTCCTGACATATCGGTCGTGGTCGGGCAGGTGGTGCCAGATATCGAGGAGAGGTGGGTAGAAAAGAAGTACTTTCGGTGCTAGATAGGTACAGAGAACAGGGAAGGATACCCAAATTCAGCTGGTCGCCTGAAAGTTGAAGAGTGCGGGAGCGAGAAGGGAGGGTTGTTGCATGGTCCCGGCTTTTCTCATTCCTGTTGCATTGAGGATTGGGTGGAAAGGACGGATTTTTGGATGCATTCTGCCATGGTGTTTGAGCTGCATGTGTTGTCACGCATAGCAAACTATCCATGTAAATGGCTTTCAGCGACTTTGAATCCAGTTCAGACACACTCTGCAGATAATCCGACGTGATGGGTTCAAGGTGTTAGCGGCTTCGGAATTATTTCCAGGAGCGATCAATGTTCCACTGGAGTACTGCAAGTGATAGACGACAAAGGTTGAAAAGAGTCTGAGATGGAGAGGTCAAAATCGTCCAGTGCTCACCCAATGTTTCGCCCCAGGACGTTATCCAGCATGGCCCAGGTTACTTGAAACTTGAAGTGACTTGCTACAATGGACATAAGTGTAAATATAACTATCAAGAGACAGTATTGTGTACCAAGGGTTGAGGGTTCGCTAGTACAGTAACTATGATAAGTCTAAATAATGAGCCGAGGTTCGAATCAATGAACAAACCGACTTCCTTTTCGTCGTGTGTTCCTTAATTTGAGCTTTTCAAAAAGATCCTCTTGGAACCTGTAGGGCAACGACCGCTGAGACAGGCGCTGGAAGAAGCTATTTAGAATCAACCTAGTGGATTGAACAGAGTGAGTAAGTCTCGCAGAAATGTGGTAAAAGTTGCTTGATTGATGATCCTGATTGATGGCTATCGAAGAAAGCTCTAATATAGGGAAGGAAGAGGGGTTGAAGTGCGGGCACCAATCAACCACCAAGGTCCGTTGAATGCAGCCATCAAGGCAGCTTCGTTCCGACAGATCCCTTCTTTTTTCTTCAGTCAGTTTTCTCCCAGAGTCTAAAAAAAATCGAATTGAACACTATGTTAGGAATCTAAGAGGAACTTGGGACGAACCACAGCATCCAAAATCTCAACGTTTGAGTCCATGAAACGCACCTTCCAGGCAGTTTTATGATTCCGTTGAATCAACTTCTGTTGCTGCCTAGAAAAGTTTCTAAGAAAATCTTGACTCGGACCACCACGGGAAGTCGAAAAATTGGTCACGTCTGATTATACCACGACCGAAAACTGGGTAAACATTGGAAGTGGGAGATTATAGCCCGATTTACACATGTTGACACATACATTTCTTGATGACTTGCGTAAAGGGCACGCTACAACCACGGCGTTGCACCTAGCTCGTGGCAGGCCCCCCCCCCCACACTTGGAGTGATATAAGTCAGGTACATAGGTCAGATGAAAATCGTTGGCCATCCTTTCCAAACTCGCAAACACATCGTGTCTTTCTATATTCATCTCCCAATAATGAACTTTTCGCCATAATCTAACAAGAAAAAGAGAGACACCCTCAAGACAGCAACTCGGGAACTCGCAACTCACCGACACCCAACCATGTCACCATGATGCGAGTGGCAACAGGCATCCAAAAGCCCAACCGACAAGACCGTCACAGACGAGGCGCTCAATGCCACCAATGCGCGGACGTACCATGCGTTTGCCGTTGGCGAAAATCTGGTGTCCAACTTTGTGTATGTGCTTGTCATTGATGCAGCTTGGAATGGGCCTCTGGGGCGGGCAAGGTGAAAAACAAGAAGTTCCGCGAGTGACAAGCGTCGTATAAAGAAGAGGGAGTCGTGTTCCCATACGAATCGGTCATTTTTTGTCCCCGTGCTATTAACAGTCGTAGAGCTAAGAGGGATCCTCACTCATATTGCATTTGAATTCGGATGCTTTCCAACCTCTACGGTTATAAGAGAGTTATCCAACACCAGAGCTAACAGAAGACCTCCGACAACTATGTACTTGAAAAGAAGATAGCCCATTTGCCCTTGAGTGCCCTTGAGAGGAACCAAGCTTGCGTGTGTCAATTTTCAGTTTGGGCGTCTCATTTAGGCGATGTTGGCCGAGTAGTTTCTCACGGTGAAGGTGGTCTCGCCGCCGGTGAAGGGCTCGGTGCCTGCCTGGAAGACTGCAAACACGGTCAGTACGTCTTATCAAGACGGTTTGGTTGAGTGGTGATGGGGAATGGGTTTCTTACTGAGAAGGTGCTGGCTGTTGGACGGGAAGTTCTGGCTGGACTCGAGGTGGTTAAAGAACTGCTTGACATCGGCGCTGAAGTCGTTAATGGGGCTGGAAGCGACGAAGCTGTACACCCGCATGGCGCCGTTCATGCCCACCCACAGCTCCCAGTCCCGGCCGGCCACGTTGACATGACCCTGGGACGAGCCGATAGGGTAGACCCCGCCAAGTCTCGCGAGCCTGGGTCACAATGAGTCAGTATTATGAGTTTTTGAGTGCATTAAGATTTTACTCGTATTAACTGACCAGATCATAAGTTCGTAGTCGCCGCTGCTGGTCGCGTGGTTGGGGTCGGCCGCCGTGAAGAGGTCGTAGGCGACGTTGGCGCGGATGTTGGTGTTGCTGTAGGACCACGAGATGGACGTCTGCAGGCTGCTGATGGAGGCGATGGTCCTGCCCTTGGGCACCTGCCGGTTGCAGTTGGCGTAGCTCTTGACGTTGTTCTGGCCACCCTCCCACTTCCACGTCGTGTGCCAGGCCACGCCGCTGCCGCTGCTGCTGTCGACGTAGGTGCACTGCTGCCCGCTCGTGGCCGAGTCCTTGCCCCAGTTGTTGTTGTTGACCTCGTACCCGTTGCCCGACCAGTAGCCGTACCGCTCGCAGAGCGTCGCCTGCTGCCGCTTGTCCAGGGCTGTCAGGGGGCTCGCGGCCGCGAGCGACGAGAGGAACAGCAGAGAAAGCTGCATGGCGATGGCGATGCTGATTCCTTGTAAGGTGAGGTGGAGATGAGGTGAAGATAAAGTATGAGATACGATGTTGGATCACTACGTTGATAGTCCTTGTCGTTGTACGAGCACATTAGAGAATGATGGGTTCTGCTGCCCTTCTTTTATGTTTTGTTTCACATGCTCAACCTAGCTTAGTCTCGTGTGACCTACACATGTCTCACTATGCCTTTCGAAGATTCGAAGATTCCATACAGCACGGTTGCAACTGTGAATGCCGAAAATCGGCTCATCCCTGACCATCTGGATACTAGCATACTACAAGTAGATTGGGCGCGGAAGCCGACAGCACATGCCGTAGCCCATCCCGGGCCGTGATCGCCCGTCGCTTGGACGCCGAGGTTACACTTCCGTCAGTTCGCGGCAACGCGGAGACCACGGAGGCCGCCCCAGATCTGCCAGCCTGGTTATGCAGCCAGAAGGTGAAGTGCCGTGGTCGTCTGGCCTACTATGAACCGTTCTATATAACTTCGGCCGGTCCCCGGTGCTTCTCTCGGTCCGTGAAGTCGGCCCTTGGCGTCCGCTCCGCAACGGGGTTGGCGACGGAGCTGACCATGGCCACTTACCCCTTTTGTTCATCTTCGGAGACTCGAGCGCTTGTCAACGACCGTCAACAACGTCACGCGGCAGACGACATTTGTATATCCGGCTCGACCTCGGTCTGTTCTGGACGCAGGGCGAAACTCGTCGAAAACCCAATTGGCGCGCCTGGGTGTTGTGGTAATCAACCCAGTGAATACCCCAAACCGACGATCCGTGAGATGTAACCCTGGCGACCCGGCTTCATCGGCCGGCTTGTGGAGGCGCGTCTCCCGGGTGCGGGGCGCCTTTGCCGCTCTCAGGTCCCGGGGCCTCGGTTCTGCATTGTTGATGCGCCCCAATAGGATGTCAATACTGCCCGTCCGCGATCCACAACGGCTGTTTACTTATTACCCGGGGACCCGGTAACGCCTCTCTACCCGTCTCGTGCCTTGTTCCGTGCAAAACCGTCCCGAACGTCGAGCAAGGAGAATGTCAGGCTAGTACGGGTAATATCATGCTCCGCAGAACGAACTCAACGGGGCGTGGCTGTGGTTAGCTCCCCGCGTGAGCTAAGCCATAGAGAGCAGACCGACCACCGAGTACTTATTCTGATCCCGCAGGCGTGACGCGCTCGTGTGTATGTGTTGCTTGTACCCGTGGTGCAGCGTACCGTGGAGATCAAGGAGCTCTGCTGCTACCTTCGTCATCCATCCGTTTCATTCGTCTATCCGCCATGAGGGCCACCACCACCATGAAGGCTTCAGTCTCGTGCCTCGTCGGCATGAGTGCCGTGGCCTACGGCCTCGACGAACCCTTCCAGACATACCCCGACTGCACCAAGCCCCCCCTGTCCGAAATCAAGGTATGCGATCGGACGCTGTCAGACGCAGAGCGCGCGGCCGCTCTCGTGGCTGCCTTGACCGACGAGGAGAAGTTGCAGAACCTAGTCAGGTAAGCCTATGTAGAGAAGAAACCTGCCAGACGAGACAAATCGTCCAGCAGCCCCCTATGAATTGTAGGCATCAAAGAGCCCATCTGACGCGTATCTTGTGTCCAGCAAGGCGCAGGGAGCGCCACGCATTGGGCTGGCCGCGTACAACTGGTGGAGCGAGGCGCTGCACGGGGTGGCCTATGCTCCGGGCACGCAGTTCCGCGATGGCCCGGGGGACTTCAACTCGTCCACTTCGTTTCCGATGCCGCTGCTGATGGCGGCCGCCTTTGACGATAAGCTGATCGAGGACATCGGCGCCGTCATCGGAACCGAATCCCGCGCCTTCGGCAACGCCGGTTGGTCCGGGCTGGACTACTGGACACCCAACGTCAACCCCTTCCGAGACCCCCGCTGGGGACGCGGCTCCGAGACTCCAGGCGAGGACGTGTTGCGGCTCAAGCGGTACGCCGCTTCTATGATCAGGGGGTTGGAGGGGCCAGGGCCGGAGCCGCTCGTCATTTCGACGTGCAAGCACTATGCCGGCAACGACTTCGAAGACTGGAACGGCGCAACCCGGCACAACTTCAACGCCGTGATCTCACCGCAGGACCTGGCTGAGTACTATCTGGCGCCATTCCAGCAGTGCGCCCGCGACTCGCGCGTTGGTTCCATCATGTGCGCTTACAACGCCGTAAACGGCGTGCCGTCGTGCGCCAATGCGTACCTCATGAACACGATCCTGCGCGAGCACTGGAACTGGACAGACCACGACAACTACATCACAAGCGACTGCGAGGCCGTCCTCGACGTCTCTGCCAACCACCACTACGCCGCCACCAACGCTGAGGGTACCGGCATGTGCTTCGAGGCCGGTATGGACACGAGCTGCGAGTATGAGGGGTCGTCCGACATCCCAGGCGCGTCGGAGGGGGGCTACCTGACCTGGCCCACCGTTGACCGGGCTTTGAACCGGCTGTACCGGAGCCTGGTGCGGGTCGGCTACTTTGACGGTGCCGAGTCCCCGCATGCCTCGGTGAGCTGGGCCGACGTCAACCGGCCCGAGGCGCAGGAGCTCGCACTCCGTGTCGCCGCTGAGGGCATCGTGCTGCTCAAGAACGATGCCGGCACGCTGCCGCTGCCGGCTGACGTCGCGAACAATCGCAGCGTAGTGGCCATGATCGGTTTCTGGGCCGATGCGCCAGATAAGCTGTCGGGCGGGTACAGCGGCACAGCGGCGTTTGAACACTCGCCCGCGTACGCCGCCCGCCAGCTGGGCTGGAAGATCAAGGTCGCCGACGGGCCAGTTCTGGAGGGCAGCTCGGCCGAAGATACGTGGACGGCGGCCGCCCTCGAGGCCGCCAACGATGCCGACTACATCCTGTACTTTGGTGGCCTGGATACGTCGGCTGCGGGCGAGACTAAGGACCGGATGACGATCAACTGGCCGGCGGCACAGCTAGCCCTGATTGAGGAGCTCGGGAAACTCGGCAAGCCCCTCGTCGTGGTGCAGATGGGCGACCAGCTCGACGACACACCGCTCCTCGAGATGGACGAAGTGGGTGCGATCCTGTGGGCCAACTGGCCGGGCCAAGACGGCGGCACGGCCGTCGTCGAGCTCCTCGGCGGTGCGAGGAGCCCCGCCGGCCGCCTCCCCGTCACCATGTACCCGGCCAACTACACCGAAGAGGTGCCTTTGACTGACATGACGCTGCGCCCGTCGGCGACCAACCCGGGCCGCACCTACCGCTGGTATCCGACGCCCGTCAAGTCCTTCGGCTTTGGCCTCCACTACACCACCTTTGAGGCAGAGTTTGGTCCCCACCCGTTCTTCCCCAGCGATGGCGATGGTGACAGCGACGGCAAGGGCAAGGGAAAGGGCAAAGGCAAGGGTAAAGGTAAAGGAAAGAGGAGCCTGGAGAAGGCGAAGAAGAACAAGCGCGCGCCCTTGACGACACCGATCCAGGACCTCCTCCAGGACTGCGATAAGACCTACCCGGACACCTGCCCGCTCCCGCCGTTGACGGTGCGCGTGACCAACGCAGGCAACCGCACGTCCGACTACGTGGCGCTGGCGTTCGTGTCGGGCGAGTACGGGCCGGCACCGTACCCGATCAAGACGCTCGTGTCGTACGCGCGGTTGCGCGGCGTCGAGGGCGCGGCATCGGAAACGGCGACGCTCGACTGGACCGTGGGCAACCTGGCGCGCCACGACGAGCACGGCAACACGGTGCTGTACCCGGGCACCTATACGCTCACGCTGGACGAACCAACCCAGGCGAGCGTGCAGTTCGTCCTCGAGGGTGAACCTGTCGTGCTCGACGAGTGGCCCGCCCCGCCGAGCGCCAACTCCACCGCCACCACTTGGAGGCACAAGTTTTAATGGCACATAAATACACAAGGTGCATATGTTCTAGTATCTTGACAACTGATGGAAGGCGGTGAAAAGCTTGACTGGTGATTGTACATAAAAACAGTCAAAGAGCTTAAGATCCTAGAGAAGAGGCCGGGAGTAATGGTATATTACGCGTATTCAAAAGCTGCCTAAGAGGGTTTCCGATGTTGAAGCGTGAAAAAAGATATCCAAGTTGCAGACATTGGACCTCAAAAAGCGGTGCTGTGCCCGTACTGAATGTGGTATATCGCAACTCTAGATTCAGTAAAATTGCTCATTATCGCAATAGAAATGGACGGATTTCTGTGCATGGTGGCATGCTCGGGTAACCTGCTCAGTAGCTCATGAGATCTGCCAAAACGTTCGTCAGTCAGCCCGCACATTATCCAACAAGCATAAGAAAAGATTGACACAACAATAACAACAACAACAACAACCACAAAAAAAAAAAAAAAAAACTCAAAAAAACTCACCTCTCCCAAATAAACCCCTCTTGGCCCAGTCCATGGCCATCAGCATCCTCGTCCGGAAGCTGACGCTCTGGGCAAAATAAATGCTCCGCCAGGCGTAGACAGCCCACAGCCCGCCCGCCAGCCCCCTCCCCTGGCCGAGGTCGAAGACAGCCGAGTTGCCAATGTAGGCAAGGCTGCCAAGGTGCTTGTACTCAAAGGCGTGGTAGACGGCAGCGTCCAGGTCGCCGTCGAGTATGTCGTTGGCCCGGAGACCCGGGGTGGCGCGGGCGAGCTTGTTAAATTTGTGGGCCAGGTATTGACCTTGCTGATGGGCGCGCTGGGCCGTGGCGGGCAAGGTGGTTAGCTTGCTGTCGATCTGGCGGAGCAGCTCGCGCAACTCGCCAAAGTCGAGGGTGCCTGACTGGTCGCGATCATATTCGGCAAACAGCTTATCGAGCCGCTTGAGGTGGCCCACAGCCTGCGGGAAGCGCCTCTTGACCTGCTCGGCCACGCTGCGCCAGTCCGAGAAGCGCAGCTGCAGCTTCTCCGGGTCCGACCCGTGCTTCCACGCGAGGCTGCGTAAGAAGGTGACAATGTGGTCGGCAATGTTGTTCTGCACCGTCGCGCAGTCGCCGATGGCGTACACGTCGCCGAGCGGTGTCCCGTTGACGCGGAGGTGCGTGTCTGTCTCGATGGCCCTCCGATTCTTCTGTGCCCTGGCTAGCTTGTTGATGAGGCGCTTGCAGAACTCGTTCTGGGACACGCCCGTCGACCAGAGGCAAAAGCCCATGGGCAGTTCCTTCTTGATGATGTTGCCATCCGCGTCCTTTTGCGTGAAGATGATGGTGTCCGGGCGGACTTCACTCACGCGCGAATTGGTCAAGACATCGACCTGGTCGCGCGCGAACCTTTCCTCGGCGTACTTGGAGAGCGTCTCGTCGTACGTGTTCAGGATGTGGTCGCGGCTTTGGATGAGGTGGACCGAGATTTCGTTACGGAGAAGGAGGGGGAAAAGCTGGGTCAAGTCCTCGTTGAGCAGGTCGAAGAGCTCTGCCGCGAACTCGACGCCCGTAGGACCGCCGCCGCATACGACAAACGAGAGGAGCCGCTTACGCTCCTCGTCGGTAGTAGTCGGGAGGCAGGCGAGCTCCAGGTTCTGGATGACCTTGTTACGAATCTTTCGCGCATCGTTGATGTCCTTGAGGAAGTGGCAGTGCTCGAGCCCCTTGACACCGTGCGGGTTCGTGACGGACCCGACGGCGATGACGAGCTTGTCGTACGGGACGTAGAACCTCTGCTCAACGCCGTTGCAGTCCACTTGGGAGACCTCGACCAGGCGCAACGAGAAGTCGACGTCCTCGGCGCGGGCGCGGAGGAAGTGACCACCAATGCCGTGTATGATCCTCCGGATGGGCTCTACCAGCGAGCGCAGCCCGAGCGTTCCCACCGTCGCGGACGGCAGCATTGGGGTGAACAGAAAGTAATTCGTCGGCGAAATGACGGTGACGTGGTAGTTTTCAGGGTCGAGCTCCTTGACCAACGAGACGCCGCCCCAGCCGCCGCCGAGGATGACCAGCCTGGGCTTGTCTTTCTGCCTGCGCATCTCCTCGCTGTCGTCATCATCGATGTAGTACTCGAGTATCGGAAGGTTCTTGGGGCCACCGCGGCGGGGGTTGAGGGCGAGAGCCGCGATGTCGACGTCGGCCTTGATAGGGTGTGTGTGGTAGGTCGAGGCATCGTAGAGGAAGAAACCGACAATGCCAACGCCGATCAGCAGCACCGAGCTGCCCAACCACGCAGCGGCGCGGTATGTAAAATTGAGGAGACGCAATTTTCGCTGCGGAAGAGGCTTGCCCGACAACTGGCGTGCCAGTACCAATGGCGCGGGAAAGAGAGGCTTCGAGAGGTTTGGGCCTGTCGTCGTCACCTCTTCAGTCGTCTTTGTACGCCCTGACCTGCCCGGCGCCCTCGTAAACAAAGACTGAGTCGGTATTCTGCTCCATTGGTTTGTCCTTGCTGTCAAGGTTGCGCCGCGGGGGCCAAAACGACCGGCTTGTCGAGCTGCTCGAGCGCCGAGCATGGCGATGTGTGGTGTTTTGGTGTTGCAGACTTGTGACGTCAACAAATCGATAGAGATGTAATAGGAATGCTTGACGAAGCGATTGACTAATTGTTCATGAGAAAGAAGGATACTCAAAAAAGAGGACTGGCTAAGAAAATTGGCGCAATTAAGACACCAGAAATGATCATGCTTCTATGAAAAGTTGAGTCAATTGGAGAGTGCAAGACGGCAACACCGCTACGGCGATGCGAGTCTGCTGCGACCAACGGAGGGCTCCAACGACGTCAGTTGCCCAGCCGCTGGGGCTTGAACGACGTGCAGCGCCGCTGCCATGTCACACTCTCTGTTTACCCTGCACGGTGCAGGTTCTCAGTGATTCGGCCAGACGCTGTCCCTTGTCAACTATTTTCACTAAGCATGCAAGGAATGCTACCTGTCAAAACAGGAGGACCCACGTATAGGTCCAGCGACAGGGGCCAGCCATAGAAATTCAGGCTGCTGTTTGCTGGCTTTAGTACGTTTTAGTCCCCTGACCTCCGCACCGTGACTTCGATTTGCGCCTCGAGAGAAAGTTCCGGTGTGTAAAACTAACCAACAATGAGCTTTCTGAGCAGCTGTCATCAATTACATGCATCCAGCATTATCGTGTCGTAACTGCTCGACCTCGGACACACAATCAGAACGCAGTACCTGGGAGCATGCTTTTTCCACTCCGTGATCTGAACACGAAGACAGGTTTGGTTCCAGCTGAGAATCGTCGGGCCGCAACAATTTAGCTTCTCAGCGGCTTCCCTAACCGGATATGGAAGCCTCATATCGGTTCTCATCCTGTCAGCGCCGTGGAGCCTGGGTAAGGGCCTTTTCACCATCCCCTTCGAGTCTCGGTGAACTTTGACAACTTCCCTTCAAATCTCTCATATCAACTTTGGTGGACATTATCCCATAATGGGGTTTAGTATCTTGAACGGTCCTCGCCTGTAAGAGGCACACAACGCTTCCCTTCCCCGCATTTCTAACTAGTTATCTGGATCGATTGGATTCGCTCGTGCGACAATGCTCCTACCTGCCCAGGTCGATATCTCAGGCAGCAAAGAAAAATCATCTGCAAATCACAGACGGCTTTGGTGATTTCCATCTTTTACTTTTGATTCAAGGTTTTATCGTTGTAGAACCCCGGCACTGTAAACAACATTGGCAAGGTGTGTTATCCAAGTGATTAATTTGGTAAGTTGGGTGGTATCCCTGGGCGAAGTAACGGACGAATGTAAATGAGTGCTGTCTTAAACAACAGATTTCAGTATAACGTTACCACCTATCGTACGTTTGACTAAGGTACCTGTAACTACGGTACTATTTTCCCAAGCGCCTCTTTCAGCATAAATTCGAGCCAGAGGAACCTACGTACCCAGAACAAACTTGTGTCGTGACGTATCGGCCAGCGGAGGTCCTAAACTTGCCTCAATTTCAAATCCAAAAGACCGAGCGAGCCTCTGGGCTACATCTCTTCAGCGAACGGCCCAACTCCGACTTTCTCCTTCCAGCCTCCTGCCGTTTTCCCGCGGGGAGATATCCAGCATCTTCGGTTCCCTCAACTCTTCGCTCCCCGGCGCTGCAAGCGTCTGACTTTCAAAATTTCTCACCGTTTTCAGCAGTGGCCTTGTTTGGGTGGGCATCGTAGACCGGGGCTGAGTGTGCGGCCGACGGTCGGGAGAAAATTTTCGAACTATCTCCATGACCCTCATTCTTATTCCCATCCCTTCAATCCAACCGAACCCTCTTCACCCTTCGCGGTCTCCTGCCACTGCAACCCAGTACAAGCCAGTGGACCTGTTGGATCAAACGGTGGTTTACAGGTGGAGTAAGCCACACGAAAATTGGGATGGTGCAGGTCACCGTTTGATCAGGAGCTCTTGGGAAGGATATATCCTGTAGGAACCAAGAGAAGATTTTCCCGAAGAAGGAGCAACGAACTACACCTGCTTCACAGCACTCAATTAATTGATCTCACTCCTGAAAATCTTTTATCTTGTGAAAAAACCGTGGAATCATGGCTGTTGCTCTTCCAACAGAACCAACCGAACTTACCCTGCGCCTATCACTGAGCACCAACACTGACCCAACTTGACGGTTCCGCACGTTCGTGAAATTAACAAATCTGTGAATGCTCTGGAAAAGAACGAGAGAAAAAGAGAGAGGGAAAAATATTAAAAATAATTCAAACCATGAAAGCTCGCAATCATGATACGCTCACCCGTCTCCCAGACATGGCCGCTATTATCGACACCTCCTTTTCTCCGCCTGAGCCCCCATATCCGGCATCGCAGCTATTGCTTTCGTGGTTTGGCGTCGTGGGGCAGGCACTTGAAAAGATATAGCCTGCGATGCGGCCGAGTGTCGTACGACGACCGCTCTGTATCAAACTCTGTCTTTTTCTACGGTCTGCTGCTCTCTTGTCGCATCATCGATGCTGAGGCGGCCGCGCTGCTCTCCTCGGCTAACCTGTTCTTCGTCTATTACTTCGAGTGGCACGCAAAATTGCATTTAGACCGCCCTTTACAATCTTTGCATACTCTGAATGCGCCGTCGCTCCTATCCCTCTCGAGCCTCAAGATCGTTCTCAACCAGGCTGCCTGCCATCAGCTAGCCACTCACGAGTACACAGAGGCTTGCTGCCTTCAGGGTCTCGAGGCTGAATATGTTGGTGGCAGACGCCGGTGCAAAAACAGACAGCAGGGTGAACAGACAGCAGGGTGAACAGACAGCAGGGTGAACAGACAGCAGGGTGAACACCAGCTCCCGCTTCTGAGCCTACATTCTGACAGCAGGAGCGAATATGATCTGGAGGCGGCTCGCGTTGTGCTGAGCAAGTAACCCTTGGCTGCTTCGTATCTGTCTCCCACATCACTCCGAGGCGTCTGTCTCTCTCTCTGGTTTGCGATATTAACCGCCAACATCCGCAGGCTCTAGAGGTAGCCGAGTCAATCGTTGCGCCTATCCGCCTCCTTCCCCAAGCCTATCTCAAGGAATGTCATATCCGCCTAGCCAAGACAGCAGATGGTCAGCTCCAGCAGCTTGCCCGCGATACCGTCTCTCACGCCTGCGGATTCCCTACGCCACCAATCCCACTACCGTCAAATGTCACCACCACCCTGACATCCCTTCCACGTGAGCTTCGTTTTCGGATTCTCGCATACACGGATCTCGTCACCCCATCAAGACAGGTGACATGGAGCAGGCATGACCGCGCTTACGGGGTATTTAACCACATGGGCGGACGATGACAGCACCCCCGACCAGCGCCACATCGCCCAATTTTTCTATTGCTGGGAAGACACGAGTCTGGATGAGAACTCGCCGAACATGGGCTGCTTCTGCCGCTGCCACCACGCTGGCTTTTCGCGTACCTGCAGGTCCTGGATACCTCCCGGGCCTTCCCTGTTCCTTATCTGCCGAGTCTTCTACGAGGACGCCCAGTTTATTTTCTTCTCGCGAAACCGCTTTATTGTCTTAGACTACAATGTGAGCCCGCCCTAGGCCTTACCCTTTTTCAAGGACTACCACGGTAGCGGGCCTGTCCCTTCGTACCCCTAACCATACGATCGCTTCGCCATATCCGAGTTCTTGCGCGAAGTCGTACCTACGGCCTCACTCCGCCACGTTCCCGCTCCGCCACGTTCGATTCTTTGAGCTGGTCTTCCCTCCTTATCGCCCTAGTAGCTGGCCTGAGCCGCAACACGCCGCGATGCAAGACTGGGAGGCGACCATTGACTGGCTCCGATCCATGATCAAACCACACGCGCTCATGCTACACTTCGCTGTCGCAGATCTGGACGAGGTATCACCAGACCAGTACTACCGTCCGGTATCTAACGAGGGTGCAAGGGAGACAGTGATGGCGTATGTGCGCCTCCTACGTCCTTTGTCCCGGCTAGATGACGATGGGCTTGCCTGGTTTTACGCCTATCTCCCCCACCCTGTATGCCGGACAGAGCACTTCAAGGCATCTAAGATACGATATTGTGATTGGGTGCTGGATGCAGAGATCGCTCTCAAAAAACGAGCCGAGTGTTGTGTTCTTGGCAGCCGGTACGACAACCTCTGCTCGAACGGTAAGGAGGAACCAGACCTAGGAGATTGGTACAACAACCACTAGGGGCAGGATTAGCCTTAGCTCACGGTGAATTGAGGCGTTTACCTAGGTGGGTTCCTTTCGTGAGAAATCGAAGAATTGCACCTGGGTGTTCGTGATTTGAACCATTGCGTCAGGGGTAGTACACCAAGCAGACCAGCAATCGGAGGTACTAATCATGTCTTTTTCATATCGAGAACCATCTGCTAAGAGCACGTAGCTAATGAGGGATGTTCTTTGTACCCGCGCTTCTCACCCCCTTGGGCATCCCTTTCACTTTTCCGTGTGCGTATGCTTCTCAGCTGCCGGAACCGACAACGCGTAGGCATCGACATGGGCCGTGGCAAACTGGCGGGCCGGGGTCTTGTTGGCAAAGAGAATGTCGAGCTCCTCGTAGGTGCGACCTTTGATTTCGGGCAGGCGGAAGAAGGCCCAGAGGAACATGAGGGCGGCAGTGCCGCCCCAGAAAAAACCCGACTTTCCCTTCAGATCCCACGCGGTCGAGTTCTGCATGTAGCTGTACAGCACCTGCGAAACGATGTTGGTGACCTGGTAGGCGGTGCGGGCGAGTACGACTGAAAGCGGGCGCAGTCGCACGCTCGACGTCTCCGAGATGATGCTGTATGCTAGCGGGCCGATCGTGAGCGAGTATACGAAGAGCCAGAAGATGCATAACCCGCCCGACGGCCAGAGACCTCGCTCGCCGGCCGAGACGTCGAGAATTCCAATGATGAGCAGCACCGTTGCCAGCATAGCCATGCCCGACACATAGAGTGTCCTCCGGCCAAAGTAGGTGATGAGCCACCAGGAGCTATTGGGATTGGGAAAAGTATGTCAGAATGTAAGGTCACTGACAAGTACTCAAGTTGAAAAGCTTGAGAAAAAGGAGGAAGAAATGAAAAAAAAAAGAGGAAATAGAGAGAGAAAGGTCAACGTACCAAACGGTTCCCAAAAAGCCCATCCCCTTGGCACCGAGGCTGAGGTTAAAAGCATTATACGTTTCCATGCCCGCTGTCGTGAAAAAGTAGGTCGGCGTGTAGGCAAAGCTGCTGCCCGAGAGGATCTGGCCCATGAAGGCGAGCATGCAGATTTCGGTACGGCGGAGGTCAACGCCGCGGAAGCAGTCAAGGTAAGTGGCGCCCTTGGTCACCTCGGACTCGAGCCTGGTCGTGTGCACCATCATGGCGAGCTGCGCGCTCACCTGGTCGTCCGTCTTGTCGCCGCTCAACCGCTCGATCGACTTCTTCGCCTCGTCGAGCCGGTCCGTCCGCACCAGGTACCATGGGCTCTCGGGCGCAAAGTAGGCAATTACCATGATGGGCAGCGGCCACGCCCACTGAATGGCGAAGGGGATCTTGTAAGCCATCTCACCGACGATGGGGAGGCAGCCACGGAGGACGCCGCTTGCGAGTAGCTGGCCGATGGCCCAGCACAAGTTCACGTAAGTGGTCAGGTAGCCGCGCAGGTTGGTCGGGCAGACCTCAGATGCTGGACAGAGAGAGAGAGAAAGGGAGCTTCGTGTTAGCTATTGTTGATCTCAATGAATCGCCGGTGCGATGGAAGTGATCGCCAAGTGTTAGAAACTAGCTCACCATAAGCAGGACTTAGAGTCGCAAAGACGCCCCAGGAGAGTCCGCACAAGATCTGGCCGCCTACCAGTGCTGCAGCATTGGGAGCAAAGAAAACGACGAAGATGAAGCCGTTTAGGAGGCCCATAGCACCGATCATGGACCAGCGGTAGCCGAAGCGGGATGCAAAATATCCGTTAAGGAGCCCCCCTAGAGAAGCTCGTTGTCAGCAGGACCACTAACAAGCCACAAGTACACTTCTGACAAGGAGAAGCAGCCTGCGGGCACGCACCAAAGATTCCACCAACCGTGCTGGCCATGTTCAGCCCCGTCTGCCACGCAGCCGAGACCTGCCAGTCATCCTCCTCTCCGTAATAGTCTCCAAACTTTTTGGCGAACTCGGGGTAGGCAAAGAAATTGCCCATGAGAATGGTGTCGTAGCTAAACGCGATGATCACCGTCAGCGGGAAGAGGAACGAAAAGAAAAAAAAAATGAATGAATGGAAAATAGGGAACAAATGACATACCCCTCCATGATAATCGACATCGAGATCAAAACGGACCACAATACTGCCTTGCGGTTCTCACGCAGGGCTTGCATCAAGGTTTGGGCGTGCTCCTCGTCCGTAGCCTGCTTGGCCTGCAAGATGGCGTCCTGGCCTAACTTCTCTTCGAGATCCTGGTCCACCACCTTTTGGTGGTGGCTGACTTGCACCGTTGTCGACTCCATGACGGGCCGCTAAGAAGGGAGCTTTGGGGCCTACTCCTGCCGCTGCTACTGTTGCTGCTTCCTTCTTCAAATGCGATGAACCTCTGTGTTACTAATGATTTTGATACACCTCAGCTCGTCGACGGAAGACCGGGACGCAGAGTTAGAGGGAGATCATGATCAGCTATTGTACACTTCTATCAAAAGACCCAGTGGGGGGTTTAATACTACGCCACTTGAATACTTTAGCGAACATCTGGGGTAGCTGGGATCAAAAACTCCCCGACCTTTCCAGTAGCGTAGGATTTTGAGGATCCGGAGGATGCAACTAACCTGGGGTCGATTGGAGAGATGCTAGGGCGTCGCGCGGCCCTCCGCATTCTCTGATTCGGCCCACGGTCAAAACAACCCCGAGACGAGCGACCCCAGCTTGCATCAACCCCACGCAGAGATTGGTCCGGACCGCCTCTCTCGCTCTCGCTCCGTCCCCTCGGGTTGATGTTCACTTTCATCCACCACTCAGAGCGGACTTGGTTCGCAATTCGTATGCATGCCCAGCGCTAAGAAGGACCTAAAGCTCTGCAGGATCGGAGAAAACCTTGAAATAATCGCTTCCCCGCCTAGTTTTGCCTCTATAAGTAAAGAGCGTTGGGCTCAACGTTTTTTTTTTCTAACGTTAGCCCGAAAGTCTCACCAGGGGTTTGGGGATTGTCTCGCGGCGAGGCGGGCCGCATTGCAGTGTGTATGTACGTCAAACCTCCAGGCCATTTTGATGCATGTGCAAAATAATATGGGGCTGAGACAGTCATGGAGTGTAAGTTGAAAGAATCAAAACCGAGTGGCGCTTGTGGCGATTCGCTATGGTGGGGACGAAGTATACGAAGCATTACCGAGCGTGCAGGCGGTTGTAGGGCAGAGCATGTGGCGCGGGGTGCAAGGCTTGACCTCGGGCCCTCTGCCGCATCGCCCCAAACAAGGCGGAAATGTGAGATGTGTACTTGCAGGGCGCCCCAGATTGTACAGGGCTCCTTGAGAGCGCCGGGATACCTTCCTCTAAGGTTCGCCTTTTTCAAACTCTTCCGAAAAAGGAGGAGTGAGCGAACAAAGAGCAAGAGGAGGGAAGGATCTCTACCGATGAGTTGCCAAAATGAAGTCGGAAACTGTAAGAGGCCGCACTTTCTGCACAATTCAAGAGGAGCCACATGTTTCCAAGCATGCTTCATGTGTGCCTTGAAAAGACGAAAAGCCAATTCAAGGTGCCAAAATTATGGAAGCAATGCTTGCGCTGTTGTACAGATGCAAGGTCGAGATAAAAGAGATAGAGCGGGCCAGGTAACTCTGGCCTCAAAAGCGACGACATCATGTGTTTAGCATGTCCCTGCTGTCTTCTTCTCATTAACGCTTTTGTTAGCTCTTACGGTTGGGGCTGCTCGCTCGTCAGACTTGGCCCACATTCTCGGTTACCCTGTTCTCCACTCTAGGCAAGAAAGGTCAGGGCTCTCCGGATGTGGGACGCACTAGCGTTCCTCTTTCTCATGCTAACTGGAGAGTAATTGAGCTTGTCTGAAAGGAAGCTTCGAGGGCGTTACCTCAGCTCAA
This sequence comes from Corynascus novoguineensis, assembly GCA_033296725.1. Taxonomy (NCBI): domain Eukaryota; kingdom Fungi; phylum Ascomycota; class Sordariomycetes; order Sordariales; family Chaetomiaceae; genus Corynascus; species Corynascus novoguineensis. The sequence continues at coordinate 55,395 of MU857670.1, forward strand.
ATCAGTTGATATCTTGCGGCGCAGCTACGCGCCAACGTAGTTCTGAAATGCAGAGTCTCAGACAAGTATGAGCTACTGTGTAGTAAGGTCGCCAGGCGAGCCGCGTCTTCCGGGGTGTCCTTGAGAGTGGGTCACGTTTTCGCTTCTTTCACCTTGGCGATGTTGGCAAGTCGACGTAAGCATAGCGTGTAGTAAGCATAGCGTGGTAGTATTGCCTCAAACTCGTAGTCTGGTTGGCTTTACGCTCGTACATCTCGGCTGCGTATTAACTCGCGTTTCTGTCAAACGATAATCAGGGGAACGAGGAATAAATTGCCGATGAATTGACGGAGAGGGTGATAGGAAACAGGGGGCCTAAGTTGTAAGGATTTGGCTGCTGCACACCCGCTCATCCTTGCAAGATCCGGATCTCTCAGCCCTGTGGGGCGCGACCAGGTGAGGATAGCAGCAGTGTACACTATACGAATCTACGAGCAGACCTACTTATTGCAAGTAATTACGGCTATCAATGACCTGGCTTTGTCTCAGAGCCGCACTATATGCAAGGCTAGGTGGGGGCCAAGGCCGGATCCTAGTGTATACATGCTTGCATGAATAACCATGCTTCATTACGGAGAGTTAGGTCGCTTGGTGTGACTGAAATCCCTACCTTATATTAGTAGATAGTGGACTAGTAAGCCGAGCTGTGCGCTAGGTGGTACATACAACATAATACTATGTATGCCCATTGCGTAGTATCGAGCACGGTTCTCTGCCAAAGTTGTAGGCTGCGTTAATGTCCTGCTTACTGTGTATGTGACTTACTGTGATAGTGAGCTCCATATTTCATCTCGGCTGTGATCCTTCACCCCATCAACCTCCTCGGGATCAGCCATTTTCTTCCTAATCAGGCCGAGTAGAGGAGCCCGCTATGCTTGGGTTCCTTCCTGCTCGACCCTCTTGCACGCTGGGTGGACCCAAGAATGGGACTAGAACCATCTATTCGCACCCACTGGCACCTCAACGCCGTCTGAACTAGGGAGCCCACCGGCTCCCAACTCGAGCGACTTTGAGCACTATGCATATAGGCAAAGTCAATTGACCAAGGTAGTTATAAGAGCGTAAGAGCGCCCTCTTCCTGACTCTCTTCTCCCCATCAGTTCCCAAGTAGACCTGTGGCTGAAGCAATTACACCAGCGCCAAAGTTTCGAATTCCGTCGACAACCTCCTTCGAGAAGATGCAACTCACCACCATCGCTGTATTCTTCTCTCTCGCCGCCTTTGGCGCTGCCCAACTCTCCACCGTGACGACCGGTCCGCCCCAGAGCGTTCCCGCCTGCGTCCCTGGCAAGTATCATTGCCTCCCAGATCGTGAAGCAGCCCGGAGCTAACCATTATCCTGCCAAACAGGCCATTACTCGTGCGGAACAAGAGATGGGAAGGATGCCATCTACGTCTGCAGCAACGGGAAGCTAGTGTTTGCCGCCAGCTGCGACAACGGTCGTTGTGTGGTACAAAACCAGGTGCCGCACTGCATAGGGTGATTGGGTGGGTAAAGGGGAATGAGGAACGGAGTAGTTGACGCGCCATACCTTCCGTCTGCCGCAAAATGATGCGGCATCAGACACGGAACCGGGCTATCCTTGGCCTAACTCATTGAATCGGTGCTGCGCGGGTATCAACTATGACAGAGACTGTATATCTCTTCAAAATGGGGAGGAAGCGCTTCTCCTCATGTTTCCTTTGTTCTTGACTCGTCATTGGAGACATTTCACCAATATATCCCAACACGCACAGGGCCGTTTGTACCTTGTTATTTCCATTGAGGTAATAAGTGAGAGGGCTTATTTATGTTTGAAAGAACCCTTGACAATCCACGAAGTCTCGGCAAGTTTGTCATATTTTAGTTGGTACAAGTTGGGGCCTATCATCATGATTAAAGAGCCCCAAGGTAACGCTGCAACCCCCATTTTAGCCCAACCAAGCACTGCCGTTGATCATCGTCACCTGCAGTTCAATCTGTTGGTCATGTCACCGTGTACTGCCACAGACGCCACGTCCACATTCGAGCGGGCATATCACGAGTGTCCTGACAGTTGGCCTCTCCTTGCAGCAATGAAAACCCTGGTCTTGACACCTCGTAAGCCACTCTCGCCACGAAATGTTGTATCTTGGAGTGGTGCAATTTCAGGAAACGCTTATACTAAGAGCAGCGGAACCTAGTCATCGCCTTCCAAGCTAGTTACTGAGTTTCGAAGGCCTCATGTCACCTCATGACTAAAATGGTAAGTGATGCCTGTCTTCTAGCATACGGCATACCTCGTCAGTCAGTTCTCCGCGCGTAGTAGACCTGCCAAAATCTCAGTGGGCGAATATATCATTATTCGTGTTAACTAGTCCCAGAAACCTAAGAGGTTTCAAATCAGATTGTGAGCAGCACTGCTGGGTGAACCTGAGGCAAGTTCTATATTCCCTCGAAACGCAAACATCAGCTGTCACAGCAGAATCACCTGCCGTGCAAGGTTTTGGAAGCACCTTGCTGCGTCATTTTCGACAAGAGTTTAACCCTTCAATGACAGCACCAACCGAGGGAAATGTGGTTAACGGACGGACATTGACTATGCTGCTCTAGAGTCGTCAAATACAGATACACCGAGGCATTGTGTCCCAAAATTTCAAATAAGGTAGCGAAATGATCGCGGCAGTCCAACAATAGCCACCGAGAATTTATATTTGCTGCCCTCAACCATTTTGATATGTTCAGATCGAAAAGTCCTTGTACGTCCACTTCTCCGTGACCATGGTCTTGGCCTGCTTCCTGAACGGAATCTTCCTCCGTGCCTCCAGCTTTCCCCTTACCAACATGTTGCGGTACCGGTCCTTGAGGAGATTGCCCTCAGGCTTGAGCAACCGAAGGGAATCCTGCAACTCGTCGGGCAACACCAACTCCAGATCCTTCTCCGGAAGCTTGAACTTGCCCAGTTTCCTCCGTCGCAGCTCAATGTCGTCCGTCTCCTCATCGCTGGGATCGCTCATCTCCACCTTCTCCAGCGCCTTCTGACGTTCCTTCTCCGCCACCTCGAGCGCAATCTGCTTGATGCGATCCTCTTGAGCTCTCTTTCGCTTCATGGCCGCTTCGTGTTTCGCTTTCCGCTCCTCCTCCTTGCGGCGCTTGATCCTGTTCCTCTCGGCCTGCGTCTTGCGCCTTGGCCTCTTGGCTTTGACGCTCAGCTCCTCGCCCGCGCTCTCGAACCCTTCCCAAGCAGAGTCGTCCTCCCACTCGGAGAGGTCAGCACGTGCCTCCGCTGCCTCCGCCTCTGCCGCAGACCGCGCCGCCGCCTCCAACTTGAGACGCTCGGCCTCGAGAGCCTCTAACCGCTTACGTTCTGCCTCCACAACCTTTTCGCTCTCCTCAATGAGTCGCTCCTGGTAATCGGTGAACGCGGGGTTGTAACTGTGGCCACCTTTCGGCTTCGGTACTGCGGGAATCGACTTGCCGCTGGCTGCCAGCGAGATGGGTCGCTGTTCCAACGTCTTGGGCTTCTTTTTCTTCTCAACCTTCGGTAAAAAGGGCTGTTCGCCGGCCTTTGGTTCTTTTTCCTGCTGTCCCCAAACGTCGTAACTGGCATCTTCGACGGTAACCGTAGAATCGTGGTGTCCATCAGCAACCTTCTTGATCCTTACGAGCTCCTTGTGTGTGACATAGGTAGTGCGTTGCCTTTTGACAGGGAGAACGCCATCGGTCGTCTTATCGCCAGACCGCTTGCGCATCGGCACAGCTGGTACCGCCGAGCGCTGCGCAATGATCTCGTCTGCCTTCAACCCCTTCTTGACATGTTTTGGGAACCGCTTTGGAAGCTCCGAGTCGCCCTCAACATCGATGGTAAAGAGTTCCGAGGAGTCTTTCTCGGCGATAACACCTCTTAAAAGCAGTCAGTTGGCTGTTTTCTTCTTCTTATAAAGAGCCCGTACCCCTTGATTATTTGGTCGTTGAGCTCCTCAAGACCCTGCTGCACGTCGGATATGTCGACATTCTTCCGCCACGCCTTTTTGCCTTTCCTGGACGGTTGCTTGTATTGTTGAGGGGCCTCGGCGTTCCCCGAAGGTGGTTTAAGAACGGGCATTTTGGCAGCTGAGGAGTTTCAGAGCCGGTACTGTCTGGACGTTTCTTTAACTATTTGCGTCGACTCTAAGGTAGTTGGCCGTGCTCCTGGCAACAGACGGTGGGGTCGCGCTCAAAATTTCGAGCGGATCAGAGCCGATAAGATAAGACAGTATCCAGCTCCATCCAGCGCTCCAAGGCGCACAGGCCAAAATGGCAGTGGCGAGACTCAACAGCGCCGGGGTAGCCAAATCCACTGGCAGCTGGCAGAGACGACGGCTGCCAAGAGCCGCATCGCCAGCGACCCCCCTCCCCTTTTTGAGGGCGTTGGAGCCACGCGTATTGCCTGCCAGGTGCCAGCTCGACGACAAATACCGATCGAGTTCCGTCACCAACAACGTACTTTGAGCATACTTTGCGCCAACTACTGCAAGAAGGATACTTGGATCATTGAGATTAGTTCAGCCCAGGCAGCACGTAGAAACCCACGCCAGCACCGGTCTCGTTCCACACCGTCAACCGCCGCCTCGGAACCCTCGTGCGCATCCCCGAGAGCAGCACCGGAAGAGCCCTCGTTCTCCTTCTCGACCCCAGTCGTCTACCAACATGGCACAAGCAGGAGCTGGCGGGTCGTATAACAACCCGCTGAAGAAATTCAAGTAATGAGCCCCCCAAACAGTTTGCGCGCAACTGGGCCTTTGTGCTAATACCGAGGCCAGGCTTGTCTTTCTCGGAGAACAAAGCGGTATGCGTTGAGGAATCAGTTACTCGGCACTGAGGACCATGTTTTTGCTAAACATACGATCGCAGTTGGCAAGACATCGCTCATCACACGCTTCATGTACGACTCGTTTGACAACATGTACCAAGCCACCATCGGCATCGACTTCCTCTCTAAGGCAAGCCCCGAGCCGTCTGTCAGCGAGGCGTCGCAATAAACGCTGACCAGGCCCGGCAGACCATGTATCTAGAAGACAGGACAGTGCGGTTACAGCTTTGGGACACGGCTGGACAGGAACGATTTAGGAGCCTGATTCCGTCCTACATCCGGGACTCGAGTGTGGCGGTAGTGGTTTACGACATCTCAAGTAAGCCTCGCAGTAGCCCCTGCTTCCATGACCTAAAGGTCAACGCTATCCTGCTCTACTAACCGAAAACTCTTTTCCCTTCCATCAGACGCAAAAAGCTTCCAAAACACACGAAAATGGATCGACGACGTGCGTGCTGAGCGGGGGAACGATGTCATCATCGTGCTAGTGGGCAACAAGACGGACCTCAACGACAAGCGCGAGGTGACGACACAACAGGGCGAAGACGAGGCCCAGCGCAACAACCTCATGTTCGTCGAGACGAGCGCCAAGCTCGGCCACAACGTCAAGACGCTCTTCAAGAGGATAGCCCAGGCACTGCCCGGGATGGAAGGCACCGACGCCGCCGCCCAGGCGTCAAGCCAGATGATTGACGTCAAAACGCCCACCGCTCCGGCGCCACAGGAGGGTTGTGCTTGTTAGATTTGGCGTGCAGAGTTGGGTGGTAGCTGGGCGGAGATGAAGTCCAGGAAATGTGTGCTTCCACTGAGGCAGCACATCCGTGACGACTAGAAAGGTGCACGTAGAGAAGGATGCAGTGGGTGCGTTTGCATCAGCGTTACCTTGAATCTAATAATACGTACTCAATAAACCCTATGTCGAAAGCCTACGTGCACGCTCACAGCAGTTCTGTATCTCGAGGCGACAGGAAGCGCCAGCGGCATCTAGTGTCACTGCAGCCATCACAGGAATTGGATAGGAAGAACCTAAGGTTGTCTCAGGCGCTGGCCAGCCCCAGTCTAGTAAAATAGCCAACAAATTTTGCCATCCTCAATCTCAAGTCCCAGGAGGTTCAGTACACGTAGCTGACCACACGTCATGTCTGTGACAGCTTTCTCCCAATAACGCCGATTTCGCCAGTTCTCCAACCAAAGGTGTCTATGAGTGGCTTGGCTGGCCAAGCATCTTTGGGCCGCTGAAGCCAACGCAAAGTCGTGGAACTTGAGTCTGAGAGCTTTCTGCTCCCTAGCAAGTCGGAAAGCGATGCTTGGTGGATCACAATCATACGATCCCTGGCCGCCCGCCAAGTACGCGCGGACAACGGAGCATGTTGCTGTAGTTGCGTCTTGACCTAAGCAGGCAAGTTAATGAGAGAGTCGTAGGCCGCTGCCGCGAATGTCGGCATCCATAAGAGTCCTTCAATCGGTATCCATCTCTTCGTCGTCGTCGTCGTCGTCATCGTCGTCGTCCACGTCCTCGTGCATATGCCCAGCTGCCGACTCGGTGATTTCTTCGACCCCGCCGTCCGTCCGCACCCGAAGCCTGCGCACCTCGCCGCCAAACGCCTTGGTCTTCTTGCTGGCGCGCAGGGTGGCCAGCTCCTCGCGCTCGAGCTCCTCGACTTCGACGCCCCGCTCGGCGGCCAGCTCGGCCAAACGCCTCTTCTCGCTGCCGCGCAGGCGAGGCAGCAGGTGCTCGTTCTCGGCGACGAGCTTGCGGGCGGCGGCAACCTCGCGGGCGCGCTTGCCAGCCATGCGCTTCTTGTAGAAAATGCGCTCGCGGCGTGACCGAATCTCGCTGATACGCTCCATAGCCTTGAGCGTCTTGGCAAAGAGCTCGCGGTCGTAGCGGACGGGGACGTTACGCCGGGCCGCGAACTGCAGCGTGCTGTCCACCACCATCTCCTTGCCCGCGTTCTTGCGGTACGCCTTGGTCCACTTGAGCTTGCGCGGGTTACGCTTCATCTTGAAGTTTTTATGGCATTTGGAACGGCAGAACCGGAAGGATTTGCCTGAAGAGAACCTCGTTAGGGCCTGACCTCTGCAACGCATTGTCGGGACTGGGCCACGGGAAAAACGAACCGTCATTTCTCATGAATGTGATCCCCTTGCTGGGCCACGCGGGCCTCCCGCAAAAGAAGCAATTCTCGACACGCATCTTGAGACTCGGAACCGGCTGTGATTGTCGAGAGTTGCCGAGGGGTTCGACGTCGACTGCTCAGCCTGCACTGGGGTTGAATGAAGGCCTTGATGTCCCCGAAAAAAATTGACCGCCTTTGCGTCCCGGCGGAATTAAAGTGGGGTAACCCCACCCCTTATCTTCTGTTATCAAAATAAAGATCTGGGTTAGGGTTAAACGTGCCTCTTGGTTCATTTGCCGCCTCGGTAGCAAACCAAAGCGAAAAGCAACAGGAAACCCTTCTGAATCTAACCTTTGTTTACGCGGAAGGTTGAGTGAAGATTTGCTATTCACGGAAAGAGTAATTTTTTTCCAAGTATTATATACCCACTTGATACGGAGTACTTTGAACAGTAAGCTATGGCCGTTGTCCTTCGCAGTTTTCCTCTCGAAGTGTGAGCTGATCATCAACTGGAATGTGAATTGGAGATACATGTTCGTTTCTGATAAACGGAAGTTTCGAAGAAAGTCGATCTTGCTGGACGCCGCCATCAGCATCGCAGCGCCATCAGGTTGGTGCACGGTCCAGGGCAAGGCAACTTTCACCTCGCATAAATGACAGCTCAATGCCAAGAATCCACCCCCTGTACATGCCGACGCATAGCGCCAGGCGGGGTCTACAGATAAGAGTCCAGACCAAGAGGCGGGATACTCCTCACCGGGCCAGAAATGCGCAGCTGTTTACGCCTACGGGCAATTCCGAAAGACAAGGGGGCCAGGTGAAGGGACTAGAGGCCTCAAAATTCGTAAACAAACTGGTTCCTTTCTTGTTTGCGTCGCTGCGCCCGCCAAATACCTCTCGGATTGGTCGTAAGCCCTCGTTTCGGAGTTGAGAGGGGTTGGCCCAAGCACGCCTAGAAGAGCGAGGGACTCGTGCAGGTTAGCTTTAGTCAGCGGAAGGTGTCCAGAAATCAAATTTGGTTCTTTTTGTTGCAGTAGCTAGGGAAATGGTGCGCAGTCGTACGCTCGTCGTCGTTGACCTCTAGATAAGCTTTATTTTCGACTCGTGTCCACGCGAGTAAACATCCAACGGAGCGGTGGTTTGGCGCTTTCACACTCCACCAGATCCACTCCATCGCGGGGGTGGAGTCTGGGGAAGTGGAGCTTCAAAGACAGCGGATCCACCGGTCCCTTGCCCAACACGCTAGTGCGCGACGATGAAGCGACCCTGAATTGGCATCCAATATCAACACTAAAGTTCGAACATTGGCTGAACGACCTGATGCGGCTCAATTCCTAAGCTAGCAAGGTGGGGTGAACCGGCAAGCAGCGCCGAAAGGTGCCAATTGAAGCAATTGAGGGATGGGACGCCCTGGCGGCAACTGACCATCTTCCCATCTCCTCTTCGGACGTGCACCCGGCATGGCGCCATGGCGGTTTTGAGTCAGGGAAGAGGACCAAGCTCAGTGGCAGAAAGAAGCAGTGTGATCGCACGCTGACGTCCATTCCCAGCCATGATTGGCGCTGGTTAATACGGCGACGGTTACCCCGCTCCGCAGCTGGCCGCTGAGGTGTGGTTCGGGTAGCTGGCGGAAGACAACCCCTTGCAGATGGAAGCTGGTTTTTGGTTCTTGAAGCGGCGAATGGCTTCTACTTCAGTTGTCCGACAGCTGGCGGAGGCGTGTATCCCAGCCCATTTGGGTCACTTGTTCCTGCCTGACTTGCCCCTCCCCAAAGAATAAAGAGGCAGGTTGCCCTCTTTCTCCAGCTTCTCCTCTTCGTGCAACACACCATCTTCTCCAAGACCTTGTTGACACCATCGACTTCCCATCAGACATCCAAACTTCTGCCAAACTATCAAAGACAACCTTTCGTATCACATCTATTTCAAGCTTCGCGATAACGAAATCGACGAGCTGAGGTGATATAGCTGCCTTCAAAGTACGCAACAGTTTGTGTTGTCTGTTTGGGCACGTTCCCCCCTGTCAGCCTGCAACATTGGCCAAACCCCGCACGTTGCCACCTCTTCTGCTATTTCTCTTGCAACACTTTCCCATCGATCTTTGCCAAAGTCACTGACAGACTTAAAGCCTTTAGTTCACTAGCTGCCCACTCAACTACGACAGCATAACAACGATAATCTTCACTCCGCTGTCAACATGCCCGTTCGTATTCCCGCTGCTACCAGGACCGAGGTCTTCTGCATGGGTGCAGCAGGCGTCGGCGGGTTCGCACCTTTCTACCTAATGTCTCCCGGCGCTGAGGAGCATCTTGCACGCCAAACCATCAAATGGGCGCCGCGATGGGAGCGCAACATTACCTTTTTCAGAAACCCTGTCGAGCGCGGCATTCAGCACATCTCGCCTCCGGTCGAGCGGACCGTCAAGAGGATTGAGCACCGTCTTCCCCTTGAGAAGGCTGCCAAGAGGACAGACAAGACCCTCAAGAAGAACTTTGACAGGATGGGCTTCAAGCACGACTGAACAACTCCTCACGAAAATGCAAAATTGTCATGGAACTCGTATCGTGAGAGTAGTCTTGGGTTTCCTTTGGGTCTTAACACTCCTGTACATATAGCGTCATGCATGTTGAGACCCTAGTTTATGATTGCGAATGTTGAGGAAGCGAAAGTCATTTGACTTCGCCCCATTCTTTCGTCCCTGTTCAGATTTTTTGCGTTCAACCTTCGACGATATATTAGGGTCATAGAACGCATGAACACAGCTTTGAGATGATTACCAGTTAAAAACTGCTGTCGCTGGCACGCAAATGAGCGACTTCCATTGCCCCGAGTCCTCGGCATGCCTTTGAGATTGAGAGGCACAGACAAATTCGAAAGCTTCCAAATGTTCCCATTCTGGCGAGAAATGACCAAGCTCTTACCAAGCAAACATTGTTTTGGATTGGTGGCATCTGAACAGGGTATTGAGTTAACATATCTCGGCATGAATTTATTGACGTAAACGGCGTCCAAATGACCCGCCAATGCGTTATTGTGGTACAATCTCATATATGGCCGCTAAACAGAAAATCGTCATTGACGTCGTCTCTTCCGCGCGACTTGCCTGTAGCTGATTCTTGAATTTCGCAAGCATGATCAATGATAGCTTGAGGTTGAAAATGGGATGGCAGGCGTGTTGACCTATGCGAACGAAGCAGTCGATGATGCTAACTAGCGTGCAACTGAGAAGTCTTTCAATTGGTGTTTATGATGATTTCTCTCATTTAATTCATATTTAAGCCATGGCGGACGTCAACGTACTCAACAGGATAAGTCACTGACCAGCTTCAGAACGGTTCATTGAGAACTTGCAGGGTGGCTGTAGAACTACCTTGACCAACCGGTTATAGCAACGCACAAGGCTTTTTGAAAGGAGATCTAATGGGAGCCGGGACTCAACTGGCCTATGTTCAACTTCTACCGAATGTCCGTACCTAAAAACCAAGGGGCTGGTAACTTCTATTTCCCGCTTGCCGTCATGGAGGGGCTCTTGAGTCGGGTCATGGGGCTCTGGCAATCTATCCAACTGTTTGACTGAGATATACCGTGGCCGTAGTATGTAGAGGGAGCTGCCTGCGCCAACCGCCTCATGCCTTCAGTGGATACCCACTCAACATGGAGAGTTACTGTCGGAGGAACCAAAACGGAAACCAGTTCCCGTTAGGGAACCTGTCGGAACAGTAGGCAGATATAGTCTCCCTCAACAGTTACGGCCTGACCCCGGCTCATTCAATGTGGCGTGACTCTTACTCAAAGAACCCACATCAACTAGAATACCAAGGAATTGTTTTGCTTCTAACCACGTTGAATCAAGACGTGTTTGTTACTGGGTTCATTTCCTTCACGTTGATGTCAAGAGCAGACTTCAGATGTAATTATGGCAGGTGATAGTGTAAGTCAATAAATTATCAACATAGAAGAGAACTAGGTGCCTAGCGGGGCCAGTTGTTTTGACATGTTATTCATCACGAGGAATGGTTGGGGATTCTAAAGGTTCCGGTTGGGGCTTATATTTTGCGTACACTCGGAGGAAGTGATTCAAATTCTGAGTCGCTTATGCCCGGTCACCACCATGTATTCGAACTTTACTATTCTCAAAACGTGGAACAGAATACCTTCTTCTCGACGAAAACTACGTGACGGAAAATCGCCAATAATTTTGATTGCCGTAGTATACAGCGATGGGTGATCTTCAAAGTTCGCCAGCATCCTCTCCTGTAAACAAGACAGCTGGGACTCCGTGTGGTGGGCATTCGCATTCGCGGTGATGCCGCGAAGGGGCCGTTGTTAGATTCGTGCAAGTCCGGCTAACTGGAAGCAAGATGGGCGAGAACGGCAATGCCGAGCAAGGAGCCAAGGCTGGTGTCCGTTGAAAAATCAATTGGCCTCTGGAGTGGAGCCCGCCCGAAACAGCCAATGCCATGCACGCCTGCGCATGCACAAATCGGTCAGCCGCCAAGATGCCGTTCTGAACTCTGATTTGTGCCGAGAGTTCCGATGACCTCTTGTTGGGCGGTGCCGCAGGCTCGCAGCCAAGCGGCCGCTCCACCAGTGGCAGAGAGGTTGGACAGATTCAAGGGTCCGTTGGGAAAACATGCGTTCTTCAACGTCCGATTGAGATGGCTTGAACCTCGCAAAAACCGAAGAAACTGTAGTATTCGACAAGGAGAAGCATCTTACAACATGCCTTCAGCGTCGAGGCATTCTTGGCTATGGCTGCCGAGGCCCAAGGTATGTTGTTTCTCTTCTTGGTGGATTGATTTCCGCGCTTCGGCATCTCGCTGACCAAGGGCCTCGCGGCGCACAATAGTCCTTCCTCGGCTTCATGTCGCTCCAAACAGGCACTGAGCTCGTCTCGATCGCGCTCATATTCAATAAGGCGACCGCCGTCTACGGCGTCCTCACGCTCTTTACGGGTTACTCGCTCTCGGCGCTGCAGGTGACGGCCTACCTGTTCTCCATTCTCGTGCTCGCCACGCTGGCCGTGTGTCTCCCGCACATCCGCACCCTGAGCCCCCTCCATAACCTCACCCTTGCGTGGGTGTACGCTCTTGACACCGTCGTCAGCGCCGCCTACACTGCCGCTTTTGCGACCAGCTGGTATCTCGCCGGCATCCACGACCCCGAGGGCCCCGCGGGCGCTGGCTCGAGTGATGCAGCTGCGTCCCCGAGCAATGGAAATGTGCAGCTAGATCCCAGTCAGAAGGAGCAGGTCAAGGCCGGGACAGGAGCCCACGACACGGCTGCGAGTATGGTCCTCATCGTCGGCTTCACGCTGGTTCGATTCTACTTCAGCCTGGTGATCGCGGCGTATGCGCGGATGGTGCTGTTGCGGTTTGTTGACGAGCGCATGGACGAGTCGGACGTGATCGCCGACGTGTCGCCCGACCCCTTTGCCGTTGGCGCACCCCTCGGCGAGGGATGGCAGGGCAAGCTGGGGAGGGCGATGGTCGCGGTCGGGAGAGGATATTGGCTGGGCGGCAAGAAGGAGGACGAGGAATGGGCGCGGCAAGTCAATTCCAAATTCAGGAGCACGAGGGAATGAATTATGCCGCAGTGGGGGGAAGAAGACAAGCAGCCAAAACGCGCGGCACGTGGTTGCGTCTGATGGGGATCAATTACGATGTCGAGCGGATGGACGGGGTTGCATGATTGGTGGCGTTTTTGGGTTTGAGGGCATCAGTTGCGTCAGCGAGGGATAGAAGGGGATAGCTCTGGATTGAGCTTGGCAACTTTTTCAGCTTTGCAATTTGCGAGCGACGTAATGTTTACTTACTAACCCCAACAAACGATCTGAAAAATAACTCAAATCTTCCAGCCATGTTCACAAAATACGGTTTCCACTGAATGAAGAGTCGCATCTTGTGTGGTTATCACTGCCGACGTCTCAGAAGCCGTTCAAGATTCCGGTCGGCGGCTCGGCGGCTATCGGCCGGCAACGTGAGAAGCTTAAATACTGCGCGCGAGGAACTCGGCGTGGGAGGTTGAGGAAGTCGGGAGCCACGAGATGGGGTCACGGAAACTAGCCCTCTTAACAACGTGTGCCTCAAGTCGCTCAGTGATTTGTTAGCGCGGCCTCTCGCGCTCAAGAATCGATGACAAAGCGACGTGGAAATCCCGCGCGCGCAATTCGCTGGATGATCTGGAGAGTCTGGGCCAAGCCCAGGATTTGAGGCACTAGAGCGATCACGCAATCGCTCACCTCTTGCGTGCGGCGTCGCCTGCCGACAAATTTGGGACCGCCTGCGGGTCCGATATAGGGCCTTTAATTGACTTGACTCCTACTTCTGGACCTCACATAAAAAGTTAGGGTCCTTGAGGATTTTGGAAAACCTGTGATGCTGCTTTCTCCCGCATCACCCTAATTGTGATTGTGATATTTGTTTCTCAGCATGGCAGACGTCAAGCTGAGAACGCCGCAAGAGGCCGGTAAGTTGCAGTTTCCTGCCCCGCCATGCTGCCATATTTTCTGCCCCGCAGTCACCGGCTGTCTCTTTTGTCTCATTGACATCGTCGTCCATTCCATTGACGGTTAAATTCTTGGGGATACGAAGGTGCAATGCCTGCAGGGGCAGGTGCACTGGATGGTGGCTTGAATTGGTCAAATGCAGAAACTAACAATGGCGTCTTGCAGTCGCGGCAATCGCCTACCTGGCGAGCGACGTTGTCGTCTCGGTGCAACCATCGTTAGCCTCCGATTCGGAATTTTCAGGGTACCTCAAGCAGCTCGCCGCGAAGAAGGCGCCCGGATTGGTCGCAAAGACGAGCGATGCCGTGCCTGAGATCCAATCCGTGAGGCACAACACCGACCCTCTTCTCTCCGTTTTCAGCCCAATCCGCTCCGGCCGCTTGGTCTCGGTGACAACGACATCTTCCATTTTGCTACCCTCGGTTGCGCACCTCTACAAGCTCGCAAACTTTCCTGTTGTGCTCCATGTCGCTCTCGCGCCGAAGAGCTTTCCCGACTACACTGCCATCACATCAATCCGGAATTCGGGGTGGACGTTCCTGCAGTCATGGTCGCTGCAGGAAGCCCATGACATTGCATTGACGGCGCATGCGCTGGCCATCCGCTCTGGAAAGGGTGTCATCCACTTTTTTGATCCCAGCTCCAGCGAGGGCGCTGAGGCCATCGGTGTTGCCAGTGTTGAAACCATCCGCAGCGTCTTGAACTTGGACAATGTGCGAAGATTTCAGTCGGCTCCTATTGCCGGTTCTAACATCTATGCCGATGACGGGCGGGTCGCCCTCGTGTCTGAGCAGCCCGAAGCTCTTACGACAGGAACTGTGCCTGTGAACGGCGTCCCAGCTGCTGGAGCGGCACCGGAATCTCCAACTATCACCTCGCACTCCTCTGTCAAGTCGAGCCAACAACCGAGCGCTGCCAGCTCACCGCCCCTCCCGTCGGCTGCGACCACTATCGAGCCCGCGGCTGCCATTGTCTCATCTGAAGACATCTACAAATACGTCACCTCGATATGGTCCCAGATTAACGAACTTGAAGGGAGGCAATACAGCGCGTTCGAATGGCGGGGCAACCCCAAGACCGAGAGCTGTCTTTTCCTTTTTGGTTCCGATGTGTCGGCCTTCTCGGACGCCATCACCAAAGCACAGGCTGACGACGCGTTCGCCAATGCCGGCTTGCTTGTCCCGAGGTTGTACCGCCCTTGGCTCGGTGCAAAGCTGCTTCAAGCCATCCCCAAGTCAGTCAAGAAGGTTGCCGTTCTTGAGCAGGTCTCAAGGAAGACTACAAAGTGGGGCCCCGTCTTGATTGATGTCCTGACGTCAGTCAAGAGCGCTGCTGGTGGTGTCGAGACCATCGTCGGCCACCAGCTGGGGTATATTTCCAAGGAAACCGTGCAGCAGGCCCTGCGTGGCGTTTTCCAGAACCTGAACTCGGACAAGCCAGTTCAGAATCTGGAGGTTGGCGAGAGGGAAGCGCCCCAGCAGTCTCCCGAGTATGGGCTGGAAAAGCCCAAGCTGGAGACGGCTTATACCAAGATTCTCGACCAGCTCTTCGGAAGCCGAGCGTTCATTGCCAACTCCCTCGACTCTGACAATGCTGGCATCTCCAACACCATTTCTGCAACCCCCGAGTTTGGTTTTGGCTCTCTGCTCGCCAGGAAAGAGCGGAGGAAGAAGTTTGTGGGCGATGTTAAGGCTGCCGCTAGCTCTGGCCAGTTTTTGACCGAGTATCCCAAGCGGGCACTGGCGAACTGGATTGCCAATGCCGAGGACCCGAAGAAGTCGGAAGAGGCTGCCGAGGACGCTTTGTCCAAACTCACCATCGACAACTCAAGACTATCGAGGTCATTGCTGGAGAACAAGCACTTCTTCCGCAAGCAGTCACTTTGGCTTGTTGGCTCCGATGCTTGGTCCTACGATCTCGGTAATTCCGGCGTGCACCACGTGTTGGCTTCCGGTGAAAATGTCAACTTGCTCATCATCGATTCGACCCCCTACTCGGAGCGTGCCGCTGCCGACGCGAACCGGCGGAAGAAGGACATTGGTCTCTATGCCATGAACTTTGGTAACGCCTACGTTGCATCGACGGCCGTCTACAGCTCGTACACACAGGTCCTTCAGGCCATGGATGAGGCCGACAAGTTCAATGGGCCATCAATTGTTCTGGCGTATCTTCCCTATTTCGGTGAAAGTGACTCGCCTCTGACCGTTCTTCAAGAGACTAAGAAGGCTGTCGATCTTGGCTACTGGCCCTTGTACCGGTGGAACCCTGACAACGAGAAGAAGAATCAGCCCAACTTCTCCCTGGACTCCGAGCGGATCAAGAAGGAGCTAAAGGAGTTCCTTGACAGGGACAACCGGCTTACCCAGATGATGCGAAGCACTCCTCAGTTCGGTGGTGTCCTCTCTGAAGACTTTGGCACTGAGATCCGAGCACAGCAGAAGAGGCAGGCTAAGGATGCCTACAATCAACTCCTTGAAAGCTTGTTTGGCGCTCCCCTCACCATCCTCTTCGGGTCGGATAATGGTAACGCTCAATCTCTGGCAAAGCGGTTGGGCACCAGGGGCCGGGCTCGCGGTCTGAAGACGACTGTCATGGCCATGGAGGATTACCCGGTTGAGGACCTGCCAACCGAGGAGAACATCGTTATCATCACATCTACAGCTGGTCAGGGTGAGTTTCCGCAGAACGGCAAGCCGTTCTGGGATGCGATCAAAGACAATACTGAGCTCGACCTGGCTGCGGTCAAATTCTCTGTGTTTGGTCTGGGTGACAGCCACTACTGGCCCAGGAAGGAGGACCGAGTCTACTACAACAAGCCGGCCAAGGACCTCGACAGGGTGTTGGGCAACTTTGGTGCGACGAGGTTGACAGATATCGGGCTTGGTGATGACCAAGATCCGGATGGATACCAGACTGGCTACCAGGAATGGGAGCCTAGACTTTGGGAGTCTCTTGGCGTGGCCAATGTCGAGGGTCTCCCAGAGGAGCCTGCCCCGTTGACCAACGAGGACATCAAGATTGCGTCGAATTACCTGCGCGGCACGATTGCCGAGGAACTCAAGGACACGTCGACGGGCGCTATCAATGCCTCGAACCAGCAGCTGACCAAGTTCCATGGCACATACATGCAGGATGACCGGGATCTTCGCGACGAGCGTAAGGCGCAGGGGCTTGAACCCGCTTACTCCTTCATGATCCGGTGCAGGCTGCCTGGCGGTGTCTCGACAGCGAAGCAGTGGATCCAGATGGACGACATCAGCAATGAGCTTGGCAACGAGACCATGAAGCTGACTACACGGCAAACATTCCAGTTCCATGGTGTTGTCAAGGGCAAGCTGAAGCCTGCCATGCAGGCGATCAACCGGGCACTCATGACTACCATCGCTGCTTGCGGCGACGTTAACCGCAATGTCATGTGCAGCCCGCTGCCTTCCCAGTCCAAGTACCACCGTCAGGTGTACGCGTGCGCCAAGAAGATTAGCGACCACCTGCTCCCGTCGACAACGGCGTACCACGAGATCTGGCTTACGGATGACGATGACAAGAAGACGCAGATCGCCGGCGACGCGGTACAGGATTTCGAGCCGCTTTATGGGCCCACGTACCTGCCTCGTAAATTCAAGATCTCCATCGCCATCCCACCGCATAACGATGTAGATGTGTATGCTCACGACATCGGCCTCATTGCCATCAAGGGCAATGATGGCAATCTCGAGGGTTTCAACCTGTTGGCAGGCGGCGGTATGGGTACCACGCATAACAACAAGAAGACGTACCCGCAAGTTGGCCGCATGCTTGGTTACGTCGCCGCCGACGAAGTACACACCGCCTGCGAGAAGGTGATGTTGGTGCAGCGCGACTTTGGCGACCGCAAGAACCGCAAGCATGCCAGGCTCAAGTACACGATCGACGACATGGGCGTCGATGTGTTCCGGGGCAAGGTCGAGGAGCTGTGGGGCAAACAGTTCCAGCCGGCGCGACCATTCCATTTCGACAGCAATGTTGACACGTTCGGCTGGACCAAGGACGAGCACGGCATGAACCACTTCACCTTCTTTATCGAGAACGGCCGTATCGAAGATACAGCTGAGTTCCGTATGAAGACAGGCCTGCGCGAGATTGCCAAGGTGCACAAGGGCGAGTTCCGCCTCACCCCCAACCAGCATCTCATCCTCAGCAACGTCACCGATGACGACCTGCCCGCCATCAAGGCGCTCATGGCCGAGTACAAGCTCGATAACCTACACTTCTCGGGTCTGCGCCTCAGCTCATCAGCCTGCGTCGCATTCCCAACTTGCGGCCTTGCCATGGCCGAGTCGGAGCGGTACCTTCCCGTGCTGATCTCCAAGCTCGAGGCGTGCTTGGAAGAGAACGGACTGCGCCAGGACTCAATTGTCATGCGCATGACTGGTTGCCCCAACGGGTGCGCCCGTCCCTGGCTGGCTGAAGTCGCCTTTGTTGGTAAGGCGTACGGCGCATACAACATGTACCTGGGCGGTGGCTACCACGGACAGCGCCTGAACAAGCTGTACCGGTCGAGCATCAAGGAGGACGAGATCCTGGCCATCATGAAGCCGATGCTCAAGCGGTACGCCCAGGAGCGGAACGAGGGCGAGAGATTTGGCGACTGGACCATCCGGGCTGGCATCATCAAGGAGACCAAGGAGGGCCGGGATTTCCATGAGGGAGTGAGTGTTTCCGCTACCTGATGCTGTTTGCTCTTATTGTTGCATTTTCTAACTCGAACATCTGCAGGTTGCCGAAGAGGAGTCGGACGAGGAGTGAACAAGATAAGGGTACCCCGGAGAAGACAGACGGAAATTGTAGATCTATTGACGGGCGCATGCATTTGGGAAACTTGAGCACTGCATTTATACTGTTTTATTGGCCATCATCATTGCCGTTTGCGTCGAAAATACAGCTGCATAGCTCCACATTTCTGCGGTTCCTGCTGTTGTTATCTTCGCCTTTTGTCCTTCTGTAATCCGGACCTTGGTGTACGTGGTTCGTGAAAATTCCGGCGCAATCCAGCAATTTAAGCCCATGCTTGTGCTTTTGCTCGCGACACCCAGAACCACATTGACGGCGAGAGAAAGATCGGGTTGGGTATGGCACATGATCTCGGCGAATGATTTGGATGCATTGCGACAGGGAACAACAGGTGGCTGGGGGTAGTGCTGCAGGGGTGCTAGCCGCTGAGTTGCTTGGTTGCCGTGACAACGTGTTTCCGAAGGAGGGACCAAACAAGGCTGAGGAAGGAACCCCTCCACCATCGGAAGGCAGTCGCATTCCACTTCTCATTGATCTGACACTGCGACACCCATGCCCCCCCAGGTTCATTCTTGCAGTTTCTCCATTTTCCACTTAACCAGCTAGCTCCATCATCAGAACACCGATCACCACATTGTGGGTTGCGCTCAGACTCACCTTTGCCTACACATTCCTGACATTTTTACAGACGGCGCAAAATTGAATTGAACTATTGCGCATACCAACAACGGCTGCAGAGCGCGAACGAGGAACGCGTGTCTTAAAGACACATTCCTGCCATTTGCGGCATCACTCGTCACATAACTGGGCACCATGGACGGCCGGCACTCGCCCTCGCGACCGCCACCTGAGTATGCGCTGCCCCCGTATGGCGATGTAGACGACTCGACAAGCGCTGGCTCGCCGAACCATGGCGCTGCCGTGCGACTACTGACCTCGATGGAAGAGCCTTATGATCCGCGGCCGTATGTCTTCTTACCAGTTCCTATTCCTCCCCCTCTTTCCATAAGACCTCTCCAACCGCCTCCGCAAGTGCACCTCTCTGCTATATCCTCTGAGACCCCTACGTCTCAGATAAAACCAGAGAGATCAACCCCAATTATGAACAGAAACATCATTTCAGCGGATGCCGTCTCCCAGCGAATGTCTGCCCAAGAGACAGGGATGGTTGGCGGCAAGTCTTCTGGAAACGGTTCAACTGTTAGGCTACAAAGAAGAAGAGAGATCAATTCCCCTTCCGTAACAGAGACACCAGACGGTTTTCTCGCAATCCCGGAGGGCGCGTCTTCAAGGAAGACAGCACGGCTCCATGCTCGAGGCGAATCTGCATCTCATAAAGAACCACATCCCAGCACAGGACCAAGCATAAGCTCACATCAAGAGAACAACAGGAGTCGAACGAGACACCATTACGAACCGTCGCTGGATTCGCGCCAATCGATTCTCGATCCTCCTCATATGCCGCCTCCGGAGCCCTCGTTCAGCTCCTACAATCCAGCCATGGATGGGGCGTTGCCAAATCGACCATGGACTCCTTCGCGTGGCTCATCCGAGTACAGCAGGCCACCGCCCGTTAGCAACAGATACGAACCCGCAGACCTCAATGGCAGTCCTAGGCCAGGGACCCCCGCATCCACGTACGGTGGTAGCCCTAGACGGCCGCTTCCTCCCGCGCCGCTGTTCTCAACTGGTCCGCGCGGCTCAACCCATTCTTTCGCAGATGATATCACCGTTAGCATTCCGCTCGCTGAAGATACTGATGATGTCTTTGGGCCTGAATCGAACCTTGGTGGTAGTAGACACCACCATAGCGACTCGTACGCCGAGTCCCAAGTCACTTTGAGTGACGAAACCACTGAGGGGTCAATGGATGAGAAGATGGGCCGGTACGCGCCCGCTCCAGAGGGAAAACAGGAGCGCCGCGGTGTTCGGGCTCCTCAGATGAGTAAACGGGAGGTGCAACTGATCAACGGCGAGCTGGTCCTGGAGTGCAAAATTCCGACCATCCTCTACAGCTTTCTTCCTCGCCGAGACGAGATCGAGTTCACCCATATGCGTTACACCGCTGTTACGTGCGACCCAGACGATTTCGTTGAAAGAGGTTACAAATTGCGCCAGAACATAGGAAGAACAGCGCGCGAAACGGAGCTGTTTATCTGCATCACCATGTACAACGAGGACGAGATTGGCTTTACACGTACCATGCACGCCGTCATGAAGAACATTAGCCACTTTTGCAGCCGCAACAGGAGTCGCACATGGGGAGAGCATGGTTGGCAAAAGATCGTTGTGTGCATCGTGTCGGACGGCCGCGAGAAAATCCACCCGCGTACCCTGGACGCGTTGGCCGCTATGGGCGTTTACCAGCACGGCATCGCCAAAAACTACGTCAACCAGAAGGCGGTGCAAGCTCACGTCTACGAATACACAACGCAGGTGTCTCTCGACTCGGATCTCAAGTTCAAGGGCGCCGAAAAGGGAATTGTGCCGTGCCAGATGATCTTTTGCCTCAAGGAAAAGAACCAGAAGAAGCTGAACTCGCACCGCTGGTTCTTTAACGCTTTTGGCAAGGCGCTTAACCCCAATGTTTGCATCTTGCTCGACGTCGGTACGCGGCCCGCAACCACAGCCCTGTATCATTTGTGGAAGGCTTTCGACACGGACTCGAACGTGGCTGGCGCCTGCGGAGAGATCAAGGCAATGAAGGGTAAGTGGGGTAGGAATCTGCTGAACCCCCTTGTCGCGTCGCAAAACTTTGAGTACAAGCTCTCGAATATCCTGGACAAGCCGCTCGAGAGTGTGTTTGGATACATCACGGTGCTGCCAGGCGCTCTCAGCGCCTACCGCTACCATGCGCTACAGAACGACGAGACCGGCCACGGACCGCTCAGCCAGTATTTCAAGGGAGAAACACTACACGGACAGCATGCCGACGTGTTCACCGCAAACATGTATCTGGCAGAAGATCGTATCCTCTGCTGGGAGCTGGTGGCCAAGCGGGGCGAGAGATGGGTGTTGAAATACGTCAAAGGGTGCACTGGCGAGACTGATGTGCCTGGTAAGTCTCTTAATCCCCCGGGGTGTGGCACTCAACTCTAACAGCTGACAGACACCGTGCCCGAATTTGTCTCACAAAGACGCCGTTGGCTCAATGGTGCCTTCTTTGCTGCCGTTTATTCACTGGTCCATTTCAAACAGATCTGGTTAACGGACCACACGCTCGCTCGGAAAATTCTGCTGCACGTTGAATTCGTGTACCAGTTCATCCAGCTCATCTTCACTTATCTCTCATTGGCCAACTTCTACCTGACGTTCTACTTCATCGCTGGCGGTCTGGCTGACCCTCAAGTGGATCCGTTCGGCGGTGCGGCGAAGTACATCTTCATCATTCTTCGCTACGTCTGCGTTCTCCTCATCTCGACCCAGTTCATCCTCTCGCTCGGTAACCGTCCACAAGGCGCCAAGAAAATGTACCTGGCCTCCATGATCATTTACGCGGTCATCATGGCCTACACGTTATTCGCCTGCATCTACGTTGTCGTCCGTCAGTTCACTAAGAAGGGCGATGCAAAAGATGAGGATACCATTTCTCTCGGCAACAACGTCTTTACCAACCTGATTGTGTCAACCTCCTCCACCGTCGGGTTGTACTTCCTCATGTCCTTCTTGTACCTCGACCCGTGGCACATGTTCACGTCGTTCATACAGTACCTGATCCTGCTTCCCTCGTATATCTGCACTTTGCAGATTTACGCTTTCTGCAACACTCACGACGTCACGTGGGGTACCAAGGGCGATAACGTCATGAAGACAGATCTTGGCGGTGCCATTGGGAAGGGCAGTACTGTCGAGCTCGAGATGCCTTCAGAGCAGCTGGACATTGATTCCGGGTACGACGAGGCCTTGCGCAACCTTCGCGATCGCGTCGAGGTCCCCCCCCAGGGTATTTCGGAGGACCAGATGCAGCAGGATTATTACAAGAGCGTGCGCACCTACATGGTGGTAACGTGGCTGATTGCCAACGCTACGCTAGCCATGGCCGCGAGCGAGGCGTACGGCGGCAGCTCGATCGGCGACAATTTCTACCTGCGATTCATCCTGTGGTCGGTTGCTGGTCTGGCAGTTTTTAGAGCTCTGGGAAGTACCACCTACGCCGTTATCGCGCTGGTAAACATGGTGGTGGAGGGACGGGTCAGAATAAAGATCGAGGCGCCTAAGTGGCTGGGCGGCTGGGGCAGCAAGATCAGTGACACCATGAGCAGTGTTGCGAGCAGTGTGCGGCGGTAAGGCGGTGTTCTATATTGTTTGGTTTTCGGTTGGAGCAGTCGGTTCTGTTATGCGGAGGATGATGTGATGATGCAAATGGGTAGGTACATTATGTCTGGATGTTTTGTATTGGCATATGTTGAGATGTGTACGGCAGATGACAGGATGTCGGTGGATCATGGAGATGGCGATGTTTTGATGATGGCAGATGGACGTTATTGACTTAGGTCGGATCAGTTTTATTATTTGATAGCCCATGGAGGATACCCGGACAGATGTTCTCTTGTTGTTCATTAGTTTTGTTTAAAACCTGGTACACTGAAGCGCGCGCGACGTAGTTGCTTCTTCCTCATTTAAGCCATCAAGAGAACCTGGCCGACGTTCCGTATCCCCTAAGTGTGGTCACGATTTGTGAACCTTCATGGTATGACGAATTCCATTATCATCCCTTCATCACATCGTGTCATGATGCGATGAATTACATTACTCACCCTTTTACCATTCATGCGTCCTTTTCTCGTCTTAAGCAACATAGGCGCCCGTCCTCCCCTTGCCAACCCCACCGCGGCGCATCTGGAAGAACCCCAACGCGACGAGGACGAAGGCCATACCGAAGCAGAGGAACTGCAGGATCTCGTCGGCCTGCGCTCGCTGGCAGTTGCCCTTGAGCCGGTGCGCCACGTCGTCGTTACTGTCGTCGGGCTTGATTACGCCATAGGCCTTGCCGTCGGGCAGCGTGATGGAACCCTGGTTGAGCAGGCTGTTCTCGAGCATGTTGCGGTAGTCGCTGCAGTTGGACGTGTTCTTAAGACCGTAGGCCCATGCCTGCACGCGGAAACTCGGTTAGAATTGGTTTCTGTCCGTCGTGCAGAGTTTGTTTGTTTGTTTGTTTTGGGTTGTGGGGGAAACCAAGATCATGGTGAGGTTGAGGTAACAACAGTGAGGGGAAGATGTGACGTAACGGGGAAGGCAAAGGGAATTCGCCTGTCAAAAAAGTGAAGGAAAATATGACTTTGTAAAAAGGGACAACGTACGATACCGCCGCCGAGGAAGAAAAGACCGGCCAAGCCGTCGAGCGCGATGGGGACGAGGTCCGGGACAAAGGAGATAAATGCGCAGATGGCACCGATACCCCCCACAATCATGCCAAAGCCCCCGGTAAAGGTGCTGTAGCGCGTGGTGGCTGGGGCGGCATCATAGACTTGGTTTTTTATCATGACCGCCGCGAGCGCGAGGATGGTCAGGGAGGAAAGAAACTGGGCGGGGCACGTGTTAGCTATATTATGCGCGAGAGAAAGTGCATGTAGAAAGGAACAATGTGTACCATAAGGCCCCGGAGGCCAAGGTAGATGGGCCGCAGCATGACGAAGGCTTGGCTTTCACTTGATGCTTGCGGTGCTAGGGACGAGATGTTGAACAGCGAGTCGAGGAGTGAAGATCGAAGAGTCGGAGGCTCTGTACTTCCTCAATTCAACGGTATCTCGATCTGGTCCTTGGCAAAAGTTAAGAAAAGACTCAAAACACAGCACTCCCCATGAATGTGGCCATCATGCGAAGTCTTCGTCCTTATATGGTGTCCACGGACCGTCTAGCGTCACAGTGGACCGACGTTGCTGCCTTGGGATGCTAAGTTAATCCTTCCCATCTCACCCGATAGGTTGACACCCGGTAGCCTTCTCCCGTGCCTCACAGTGTGTGGTCCAAACCGGCGGCAAGGGTGAAGAGGTCGCATTTGAACCCCGGCAAGTGGTTATGGTGCCGGTCTGAGTCCCACCTTTGACCTGGGTTCTTCAAGGCTTAGTGGAAGACCGACATCTAGCTCGGACGATGCGAGCCCAAACCGGCGGAGCAGGGAAATCCTTGAGGATTGCGGCAAATCAGACGCCGAGCAGCAGCATGAGGCTGCCCATGTTCGAAACGGCGCTCGTAGGATTCCTCGGCGTACCGTGTTGGCTGCACAGCCCAGTGGTCAAAGCTTTTACGCTCTCAATGGGCATTATATCGAACACAAGGACCTTGCAGACCAACAACGCACCTTGAGAGCTTGGCAATAATTCCATTGGCTGCCCGTTGTTGACGTCGTATTTGTTGGTGAAAGTACTTCGTACAAAGATGCGGAATTACGGATCAGCCAAGGGACGATAAGCTAGACAGATAGGAGAAGAAGCTTGAGAAGCTTGAGCTTCTTTCTATGTTTTGGGTGAGGTGTTCCGGTGAAAAGCGTCCAGCATTAACGTGCTTGGCTTGGCGCTGAGATATATGTGGTACACAGTAAAGCCGCCCAGTAGCATGAACAGCCTTCTTTCTATTGTGGGTCTAGGCCGCCATTCCGAGGCCCTGCCACTTCAGTCCTGTCACTGCTGAAAAAGTTCAGCCCCAAATCAGCATGAAGATCAGTGGCTCCAGCGTTCTGAACAGGCACTCAAGGGCTCATCCACGGCAGTGAAAGTACCCAATGGCGCATCGCGGCAGACGCAACACCAATAGTCAAAGATATATTCGTATTATCATAATGTATTGGCTGTCTATAGTCCTGGTACTGCGTGCTCTGCGGCTTCGCGTTGAGCCTCCCAGGCAAGCCAATCCGACCGCGTTGTCCTGTAGCAATTGTCAGTCATACATTGTCCATCTCCAGAACGCATGGAGGCACACTCACGGTAGCAGTCCCATGGCGTTGATTTTCCATATCCCCAGCGCCAGCGCAACCACTTGCATGGCCACGTATGCCAGCTTCACCTGCACCATCTTGGCGCGGTTGGTCTCCGTCTCGAACCGCTCAAACGCCTGGTTGGTAGCCAATATGCCCATGATGGGGTTTTTGAAAGCCATAAAGACCATCATGATGCTGAAAATCTGCAGGGAGTTTCCCGACATGTACATCATGATAGCCGTCATGGGCAAGCTCTTGATGGGCCCCAGTGCCACCTCCCACGCCTTCTTGAGCTTGAGCGTATCCATCTCCTCGGGTGTTTGGGCTTTCCGCTGGGCCGTTTTTCCGTCCTTCGCATCCTTCTTCTGCAAGGGTACCAATCAGCAACAGTTCAGTCAATGGCCATGGCCAGCCCGCGATGAATGCACGCTACCTTTGAGTTAGACGACGAATGCGGCGAGGGGTACCCGGGAGGATCGGGAAAACCAGCGTGCTTTGACTTGTGCGCGGGCGGGTTTTTCAGTTGCGCTGCCCACGCAGGCAGTGATTCGGTTGCGGAGACGGACATTGTGCAGCGTGGGTGGCTTTTTGGCGTCGCAAACACAGTCAGATGGATTGAGCTCGTTTGGAGGAGCGCGAAGGTGATGTCGAGTTTGACGGGCGTCCGAGCTCCCCGCGGTCGAGCTAGCACTGCTTGGCAGGCCGCTTGCTCCCGTGCTAGCGGTTCCGTGGTGGTCCCAAGATGCCCCACTAGGCGCCGCCATGCTGAGTCTCGTGGAATTTTCAGGGGGCAGACCCACGCTCTGGCCTGGTCGCCGAAATCCCCGGGCCTTCCCTGTTGAACCCTACGACGTTGTCAACGTCAACTGCTCGCCTTAACCTGCAGTCAGCCATTGACATCAAAAGGCAGGAACCGTCAATACGAAACAACCGCCCTCGAAGATTCCGGCCACGATCCGACCGCCTGAGTAACCTCGAGACAACGGACACACGTCGAAATTCACCCTGAAGCCACTTTTGACGGCCATTGCTCGGCGCGAAGTGCACTCGATACGGAACTGAACCACCTAGCAAACTCGAGTATCGAAAGTTGACCGTTTCCTCCAAAAACAAGCCTCCTGGCCATTGGCGCGACGGGCTCGCCACGGCTGTTCACCGTCTCGGCCACATTTGGGCAGATCAATCTCCATCCGGGCTCGGTGCCGTGAGACTGCCCCGCGCGACGTGCAGCTCCTGAACTTGACGTTCCAGTCTCCCAACACACGGCACAAAACATTGTTGAGAACAAGGAGAGAAAACGAAAATGTCGGGAGCTCAGGGAGGAGGGGACTCGAAGCTGTTCGCTCGGGTAAGCCTATCTTATTCTTTGCTCGCTTGGCTCCCCCAACTTCCTTGGCCATCGCGGGGACTGCGGGGGAGGAAAACGCGCCTCGCGCAGTCCAAGTCTCGTCTCTCAGCTGTCTATCGTTTATTTAGTCTCGCTGCCCCTCACCTACTTTACGCTCTTGGCGACCGCAACCTGTCTCCTCCCCTCTTTGCATCCTCGCTGTGGTGCACCCTGTATCCAACGGCCTGTATCCCTCTTTCGTGGACATCATGGGCTTCCCCCTAGCTACTCGTCACCATGTTTATGGCATATCTTCCTCCGCCGGTTCACTCACCAATGCGCGGACCACAGGGCAAAGTCGCTGAGCTGCGCTTCGAGTTGAATAGCGGGGGCAAGAAGGACAAGCACTTCACCGCAAAAAAGATCGCCCTCAAGAAGATTGTCGCCAACATGACCATGAGCAACAACGACATGGTCGCTTTGTTTCCGGATATTGTTGGCTGCATGAACATACCGAACCTTGAGATCAAGAAGATGTGAGATGCCCCGACTTTGCACACCATTGGCTCTGCGGAACTGATACGGATTCTTTAGGTGCTTCCTCTTTCTGGTTAACTATGCCAGGATGCGCCCCGAAGTGGCGGTAAAAGCGATACCCGTATTGCAACATGTCAGTACCTACTATGGCCCTATCGCTCTCGCCAGTCTGCTCATCATACTTAGGACATGGAAGACCCCAATCCACTCGTGCGAGCGCTCGCTCTGAGAACCATGTCATATATTCATGTCCGAGAATTTGTCGAGGCGACCGTACCAATCGTCAAACACCTGCTCCGCGACCCAGACCCGTACGTGCGTAAGACGGCGGCATATTGCGTGGCCAAGTTGTACGATCACGACAGGCATATGGTGGAGAAGTCGGACCTTATCGACAGGTTAAACGGTCTGCTTCGTGACGACAACCCCACCGTGGTAGCAAGCGCGCTGGCTGGTTTGATGGACATCTGGGAGAGGAGCGACGCCATCAAGCTCACCATCGACTACAGCAATGCCTCCAAAATGGTGGCCATTTTGCCCGACTGCTCAGAGTATGTTTTTCCGCGATCTCGTTGCTCTCGATCGATCCCATGTTGACTTGCTGCAGGTGGGGCCAGACATACATCCTTGAGGCCCTCATGTCCTACGTCCCACAAGAGTCAGGAGAAGCTGCACTGCTGGCCGAGCGCATCTCCCCGCGACTCTCGCATTCCAACTCCTCTGTGGTGCTCACGTGCATACGCGTAATACTCTACCTCATGAACTACATTGCCGACAAGAGGCAGATCACAGCTCTTTGCCGGAAGCTCTCGCCACCACTGGTGACACTGCTTGCCAAAGGGCCCGAGGTGCAGTATCTAGCCCTCCGAAACGCCTTGCTGATTCTTCAGCGGCGGCCTGAGGTGCTCCGAAATGATATCCGAGTGTTCTTCTGCAAGTATAACGACCCGATCTACGTCAAAGTCACTAAGCTCGAGCTCATCTTCATGCTCGCAAACGAGAAGAACATTGACGAAGTCTTGACCGAACTCCGTGAATATGCCACCGAGATCGACGTCCACTTCGTGCGGAAAGCCGTACGCGCTATCGGGAAGCTGGCCATCAAGATTGAACCCGCTGCGAGGCGGTGCATCAACCTCTTGCTCGAACTCGTCGCGACAAAGGTCACATACATCGTGCAGGAGGCGACAGTGGTGATCCGCAATATCTTTCGCAAATACCCCAACCAGTACGAGAGCATTATCGGCATGCTTTGCGAGCACCTCGACTCGCTCGACGAGCCTGAGGCGAAAGCCGCTATGGTGTGGGTCATCGGCCAGTACGCCAGCCGCATCGAGAATTCGGACGTCCTTCTCGAGGACTTCCTCTTCTCCTTCGCCGAGGAGCCCGTCGAGGTCCAGCTCGCGCTCCTTACAGCGACCGTCAAGCTCTTCATCCAGCGGCCCACAAAGGGCCAAGAGCTTGTCCCCAAGGTACTCAAATGGGCGACCGAGGAAACCGACAATCCGGACCTCCGCGACCGCGCCTACATGTACTGGCGCCTGCTCTCCACCGACATGGAGGCGGCAAAGCGCATCGTCATGGGCGAGAAGCCGGCTATCACGGCCGAGTCAGAGCGCCTCGACCCGGTCACGCTCGAGGAGATGTGCCTTAACGTCGGCACCCTCGCGACCGTCTACCTCAAGCCCGTCCAGACCGTCTTCCGCAACGCCCGCCCCCGCCGCCTGCAGGACTCGCCCGCCCTGCAGCGCGAGGAACTCCCCACACCGGCTGGCCTCCGCTCCGACGCAAATAAGAGCCTCAGTCAGCTGGGCATGGGCGGACAGCCCGCCGATTTTGATCCGCGCACCGACAGAGTCTACAACCCACAGCAGCAGCAGAACGGGAGCGGGAGTGCCAACCTCACGCAGGCCGTCAACGACGCGGACGCGTATTTTGCATCGCAGATGCGCGGGATGCAGATTCAAGAACAAAGTGACAGTTTCGGCGGAAACGGCGGCGAGGGGGCCGGGTACGTGGTCAATCAGTACGCGCCGCAGACCGTCTACCAGCCGGCGCAGGGGGTGGCGAACAATAACGATCTGTTATTGTAGAGAGTTGGTTAAGCTCTATGTTTGATAAGTTGCGAGGAAGTAAATATCTTGAGCATTCCAGAAGTTGGACATGGGAAAACGGAGTTTTGTAATAAACTATTCGCCGAGGCATTCCTAACAAATGAGTATATATTATTTGATATTCACAAGAAGCACACCAACCCAAAAACATCGCGGCGTTACCTGTGGAGGTTAGCATGCACCGTTTACATGACGCACCCGGTTTGTGCTTCGATTCCTAGGGTGGCATGCACGCACACAGAGACAGCTAAGACGCAAGGATTTCGGTGAAATTTGTCATTGCAAACGTATCGCACCATTACTCTCCTCCACCTTGACCTAGTGACCACGACGAAATGAAGTGGCATAACGAAAATTGCAAGACTTCACTAATCCTCCTCTCTTTTCATCATTAATACCGTGCGGTCCTCGATCCTTTCCCTCGTGCCTCATCAACTAGCAGGCGATCACTATCTCAATTCAGGAATACATAAGAAAATGCCGAAGAATTGAAAATAAGTACGTGACGTGGCTCTCTGGACGATTGGGGTTTCGACGACTATCCTCGTACTCTTGACTGGGGCAGTCTTGGGGACACTTGGACAATCATGCTAGGCCACGGCAATTGCCAGCGCCATGGCGCCGCCCACGATGACGCCACCAACCATGTTGACCTTGTTGCTGCTCGTACCGCTGACTTCATCGGTCGGAGTAGCAGTGGCCCGGGTCTCGGAGGAGGCCGCCTCGGTGGTAGTGGTTGGGTGGGTGTAGGTGGGTGTGGTGTTGGAGGCGGTAACGGTTGAAGATGAGACCTCGACGCTGCTGCTGGGCGCGGCCGTGTCGGTGGACTCCGTGTAGACGGGCCAGGTCACGGTTGAGGTGCTCGTCGAAGTGTCCGTGGACGTGGTCAGGGACTCCGAAGTGCTGGTGCTGGATCCCACGGTGACCGTGTCGGTAACCGTCCCGCAGGGGGAGTTGCCTGCAATTGTGATCGTAGTGGTAGCCGTCTCGGTCCAAGTGACGGTGACCGTGTCGCTCTCGGCAAGACCACCGCGCTCCTGAAGACGAGCATTTGCGACTGCACCCTTGTCGGTGGCTGTAGAAATACCGACGAAAGCAGCGGCCGCCGAGATGAGAACACGCTTCAGGGACATCCTGATGAATTGGTAACTGTGTGTTTCGATATGACTAAAGAAACGTTTATTAGTCAGTTCCAATTGCCGAGTTGGTTAATGGCAAGATTCTGCTTTCGTGGGGACTGAGCCTCACAGTAGTTTCTGGGTACTCAGAATCGGTCGGTTCTCTCGTGGAAAGAGCGACTTCTCTAGAAGACGGGATTCCTGACAAGTGTGGGTTGTAGCGTGGCGATCGGTAGCCGACGCAAAGGATGATGCAACTTACCAGATCAATCAAGGCAGTTCTCGTCGATTCAACTCTCAACTTCTGGGTGAAGCGTGGTTTGTGGTGAAAGAGTCCTGGAAGAAAGACGGTGCGAACAAAAAGTGGGAAGATGGTGCGAACTACGTGAAGTTGTTTTGGTGAAACGGTAGGACTTGGTTTCAAGCCTAAGGCAGTGACCCGAAATATCGAGATCAAACGAAACAGATGGAATTACCTGACGTGTTGTGTGATGGTCCAAAAGGGAGGTTTGGTATGACGACGGGAGTGGCCACCTCAAACGGAAGGCGAAGTTTTCAACAGCCTTGTTCCTTCCCGTCCGTGAGGTTTCGTAACAGTTCCGGCAGCGACCGCCGTTTGCTGCTGACCACTCTCGTTCACCAGGCAGAAATCTCTGGAAGGAGGCTAAAGAACTGTAAATATCTTGGATATGAGATTTCCGACATATTTCTAATGGATATTTCACTTTTATCCCCATTGTTCTCGAAGCAGAAACCCGGCGGTTGTGATGAAGAACAGGCGACCGTCACACTATCATAGTGGAGGGTACTACGGTAGAGCTTGCCACGGCTGATTATGGGCACGCTCAGGGTATTTCCGAGTCCGCTACTCGTTCGTTCCTAGTCCTATATGTACCACCAAGTAGTAGGTAATATTTCGCCTTGAATCACTGTTCGCTGGCCTATATAGGTGGTACTACGGCGCAATTTAACGACCCTAGACCTAATTTAGCACGGCTGCCATCAAGGAGTTGCTGTCTTCATGGTAAACAGAAGCTCACCATGCGTCTAGTGCAAAAACCAGTGTCCTCAGAACGGCTATCATCCCTTTGGTGCTCCCTCGCTGCTCGGCATAGACGAAACGACGAATTCAAACATGTGGAAATCAGAATTAGTTATTCACCTGGTACAAAGTCGAGGTACCTGGAGCTCAGATTTGGTAACAGCCGTTTCCGAAAGTAAGATAAGATAAAAGAAAAAGAACTAGCACAATCTGAGAGACCGAGAAAATATTGAGCCGGAGAGTTCTCAAGGGTCGGTGCGGACGGATCTGATAATTATCTGTCGGGCAGAGTGAGATCCCCTGTTTTGCAGATTGAGCTTCCCAGCTTCGGACGGGTCCAACCTGTCTCGGACGAGCACTATGCTTGCTAGATGGGTGACGTCGCAACCGACTACAGGATAGGCAGAAGTCCGATTGAGCCCGATGCCATCGAGTTTGCAGCACCAACACGTAGAACAGGTGAACCTCAACTAGAGTGAAAATCAGACCGTGTTGTGGGCCAACCCCAAGGAATTCCAAGGTCGACGAACTCGCGAAAACTCCAACTTATCGTAACTCGTGTTAGGTAACGTACACCACGAGTGCACCATATAGTTAAGCGAGTGTACCATAGTTATAGGTAGAGCTGGTTTTACATTAGGGGATGGTGAATATGATGCTTTCATGAGGCCAACTAGGCCTTGGCTTTAACCAGTAAACCTGTACATAACAAATCAAGCTGTATCTCAACCATTGAAGAATAGATGAGCCAAATTCGAAGTTTTATAGGATTTTATAATGAGTGGGTGATTTGAACGAGAGTGAATTTCCAGGGTTATGTATGGATTTTGAAGTGGTGCACTCGCTTATATGGTGCATCCACCTATGATGTATGTACGTCAACTCATTATGCACTTTTCTCTTTTGTCAATTTTCTTTCTCTATTTGCTCTTTATGCTCTCTCTCCTTTTGATCTTGCTCGTCTTAAAGCGGCATGTCCCGGAGGGTCTTCCTAAGATACAATGAGTGTCACCTATATGAAGGCAGCAGTGGACCCATTTAAGAAAGTGTTGAAATGAGCAGGGGCTCCAGGCGCTGTAAGCTGTTGACTTTCCAACAGAAGGAAATCACCGCCCTGACCTCGGGCAGGGTAGAATTCGCAGTTAGATCTATCGAACGCCAACGACTTGATAGCTGCCCGGAACACAAAAAAGGAACAATGCCGCCTGTTCAGCTGGAAAGAAACAACCCGATACATTCAGGCAGGACACCTAGTTGGCGAGAATGAGAGAATTTTAAGTGACAATGGTCGCCATTCATGAAGAGGTGATTGGGAAGCTTGGTATATACAAGCAGCGAAAGAACAAGAAGTTCAAGATGGCAAACTTCCCACATTCTATATCGATTACAATGTCCCCGGATTAGCCGCACGTCGACTCGATTTCCTCGCGTGACAGTGGTTCTCCGGCGTCCGTTTTGCCACAGCCTGTAAGACTAGGTTGACGCTGACAAAATGTTCTCACCTTGTCACACAGACAGGCCTCCATGACAGACGACAGGCTCGAGCTCAGAAACCTTGAGAACTACGGCACTGCGCTCGAAGCCACGGGTTGGAGCAACTACCAACCGGTTGGGCAGTCCGAGAATTCGCAGTGCTAGTCTACGGACAGCCACGGCATCATCATGGCCAACGTGATTGCGCCCATGACCCCTTGGCCTCACACCGCGTCTCCAGGGTGTTGAGCGAGCGGTCGAGCGCATATACGCGCATCATGTACCGCGAAACTGCGGCCGGAGCCACCTATTGCACCATCAAGCAGACGTGCAAATCAACTCCATACCCTTGGCGGTGCTGTCTAAGTAGGAAGACAGTGAAGATGAGGAAGAGGATCTAGGGGTTCGCAACCCTTGAGAAATCAGTATAGAAGACTACGCAGCACAGGATTTGATCTTCTGCATAGCAAGTGAACAGAGCCAAGACTGTGCCAGAATACGTCTTCCGCATCGGCGCCACTCTCCTGCATGGGCAGGGAGACTCGGAAATTGGGAACAAGAAGCCCATCGACTACTACTTTTCCACTTTTCCTGTATCCGGTTGGCTGAGGCTAAACCGCTGAAAAAGCTGGTGAAAGCGCTGTGCTCCAAGGTTAACTGGATACCTAGAGCTAGATGGATATGCTATTCTCATTAATGGCCTCCGTTATGACCCCCATGGCGGTGATTCCGTGCGCATGCTCAGGACGCTGATCACAGGGTGCCGTCAGTTGAGCAAGTTGTACAGTGAGGGGTTGAGGCCAACGTACTTGAGTTGCATAAAGACCGGTAATGATAGTGCCCGTTGCTGATTGAACTTTAGTGCGGATGCTGGCTTTCATCTTCTTACGTCTGAGCTTGGGAGAGTCATAGATGCGGCACGACCTTCCATGATTTGTGTGAAGCTTGAGATTCGAAGCCGTCAGCAGTGCTGCTCAATGAGAACGGGTCAAGAGGAAGAACTGAAGTTTTACCTCGCAGCGCACCATGGTTCCCTCCTTGACCAGCCAGGGCAAAGCTTCGTGCGGCTCGGCGTAGTACTGGCGCATTTCAATGGTTTCAATCCTCTCTCCACCAGGACCGTCGATTGAGAATTCGACAACTCTTTCATTTTCTTCCTCTTCCTTTAACCGACCAAAGAACCAGTGCCCAGACGGCACTTTTTCGTTGTCAAATGCAAAGTGGATGCGAAGTATCCCAAGGCAAGACGTCACCGTAATGCCTATCAGGTGTCGCAGGTAAGCCCCCCCCGGACCCCCGAAATGGCACCAAAAGAGCGGCTTGTATCCGGTAAGATGAAAATCGAGCGGAAGGAAGGATTCCTCGTTGAGGCAAAGGTTTCGTGGAGGGATAGCGGGATACCACAGTGCCAAGTCTCTTAATCGGCTTCCGCCTTGAAGAATATCTTCGGAAGGCGGCGATCGTGTATGAATCGCTATACCAACCATCTTACAGCCCTGTATTATGTTTTATAATGAGTTCCTCCTGTCACACTGGCGATGTCATGGGGGCACTTGCATCAAAAGCTGTCTCAAGAGCTGCGACACGGTTTCTGACCACTAGGCGCTCGGTTCGGGGTGTGTCATCCGGAGACCCGAGCCAGGAAGACTGTGAGCTTGTCGGCCCCGTGATGCATTGAAGAGCCTTAACGCCGCGAGATCCTAGGGCTATACGGAATCCCCAGATCTCCGAGAGCTCGACAGAGTATTCTGAGGGGGAGCTGTAACCTAGGCGAATGGTGCTTCCGGTAGACGTGGTCAGTGACATTCCCACAATGTAACTCCCATCGCCAAGGATTTGGGTATAAACTGATAAACACCTCAGCGTATCAGGAACAGCAATTTTCTGGGTTCTGCAGCTAAGGCAACCCTCGTGGGGGTCAAAGTTCCGCGGATGTTCGTCGCTCCAAAAATCTCCAATTGCCTCAGTGCGTTGATTCGTTTCACGAAGGACTGAATCCGGTAACCACATCGCAGGCAGATCAAAAGGAAGCTCGTTCCATGAGAGGGCTAGAGTATCTAAAACTCCTTGGAGCAGTTCCCATATCCGGCGCCTATTTTGGAGGCCGGGACTGATGCGGGCGTCTGTCGTCCGACGGTATGACCACCGCCAATCCCGCAGCGAACATTCACGAGCTTCAAAGAACCATGACCGTTCATTAGAGGTTTTGAATCTAGAGGCCCAGAATTGCTGACTGTAGAAAACGGGCCAAAATGCTCTGGAGGCTAGGCGGGCGCGGAGAACATCTGCTGTAGGTAGGCATATGGCAATGGCGGTGCATAGCTCCTGTGGCAGGGATGCGAAACAATCCCTTATCGGCTCTTGGGGCGACGCAGTCGTCCCTGTCAAAGTCGGCGGCTGTTCTGGATCCTCGGCCAATATACGGTCAACCCCAGAGGCTTCGTACGGATTTTTGCTGAAAACCGGATCCGGCTTGTAGAACTCCCGAGTATCATACCGATCTTCCCATGGGAAGTGGTTAACATTGTCGGCGATAGCAGCGCCGCCAAAATCGTGGCCCCAGCTCAGCGCGATATGATCGGGTGTGAAGGGAAGTGATTTGCAGACCTCGAACAGTCTCTCGAGAGAAACGGGAACCGGATGAGACGCTTTTTCGAGCAGGTTCCAGCAGGCGTCGTGAAAGATGAAGCCATGCCTATCTTCGACGGCCGGTTGGGTCATGGCGCCGAACTCGATGCCGGTCGATTCATGGTCTCCAGCATCACTCCAGCGCATGTTCCTGTCGATCGGGGCTCTGAGAGCGCCCTCATTTGGGTCATCGTACAGACCAACCCCGGTGAGCAGGAGGCCATCCGGGCCAGTACAAACTAAGCCAACATCAGATACAAAAGAATGTCAGAACATCGGGTCCAGCCCAAAATTACTCACGGCCGCGAAACTGGTTCGCCCAGGTTTCGGAAGAATTAGGGTTCCAATCAGCTAGCACCAGCCACCCACAGATTGTGCAACAAAAATGGCGTGGGCTCATGTTGGTTGGTACTCGCGGCGCCTGTTGTCGAGAGACGACCGAAGAAAGGAGGACAGGCTGTCTAAAACGCGGCAGAGATCAAAAGGTTCGACAAAAATCGTCAGAACGAAACATCTGATTCCTGAGCAGGCTGTAAGCTAGTTTCGGTCCAGACTTGACTCTGTTGGTACGAGGGCTTTTTTTGTTGGGTGACAGAAGTCTCCGAGTGTCATGTCTGCATGGAAGGTGTTGCGAGTTGTTAGGGTGGGTCCGCCCGCTGCGAGTGTGTGGCGCACATTGCTCAGATCAAGTAACTGTGCCGGTACCTGACTGTTCTACCGAGCATTTTTGAAACGGAAGAGCCGACAATGAATGCAACCTTCGGGTTGCGTATAGAAGCCGCCTAGCAAACAAACACGGAAAGTGGCGCGAGTGTTCTAGTGCCGCTCCAGGGACTTCTCGAGTGGCTCAACCTGGGCCAACATTTGCCAAGCTTCATGCAGCTTCCCAGCGCTGCGCCCCGGCGCCTAGGGGATGGTCACCGGTGGTATCGTGGGAAACCTTACTGGCGTGTTGACTACGGGTTGTTGCGCTTATGGTTGGCTTGTAGGTCTGTGATGGCAACATTGCTGTTGGCCCTCTCGATGAAACCGTGTACAAAGTCCTGAAGCGTGACAACCATGAGTAGACGTCAAGCTTATTTTAGAAATAGCGTATGGCGGAGTTATTTAGGGATAGTCGGCATTGAAAACTCAGCCTTGTATTATCATGGCCGTAGTTGGTATCACGCCGTTACGTTGCGACCCGGTCACGTCAGGAACCAGGTTCGACGGCGGCGACTAGCTCTCCGGCACAAACCGGCCGTCACCCGAAGGCCAATGGCATCGTTACTATTTCGGTCCTGCGATTTGGTCAGTTGGGTTCTGTCTTTGGTTGAGCATCGCTCGTAGGGCCTGTTGGGCCTTGGTGATGGCTGGGCGGATCGAAGATTAAAAGGATACGGGGTGAAGGACATAAGACCATCCCCTGATCTCCCAGACCAACATCACCAAACCTGGCGTATTAGCAAACAGTACAATTTGACGGGATACGCCTTTCCAGCTATAGCCAAACCTTTTTCTTCGCCTACTACTACATATATTGGCATTTTCGAGCGACGAGCATTATCACGTCTCACAAGGAACACTACGATCATCATGTCTTCCCCAGACCGTGTTAGTATATTTACCCCCAAAACCCGTCTTTACAAGGCAGTGTCGTGAGTTTTTACATATATGGTGGATTAGTACATGAACATCCCCAAATTCCAGTATCTCTACAAGCAAGTGAAACCCCAAGTCTCTTGAGGATACGGTTGACAACCTGTGGAACGCCATTCTCAACCTGTATTTCCCTCAGCGAGAGTTCATCATCACTCAGAATGCCCGTCCTGAGGAAGGAACTAAGTTAAAAGTGGACTTCATTGTCCAAAACGTCCTGGGTGCCGAAGAAACGCAGCATGTTGTCCTGATTGAAGACAAGCGTGCCTCCAAGGAAGAAGGACAGGACGCCGCGTGGGTACGTGCCGTTGAACAGCTGACCGACTATATGACTCGAGCCAAAAAGGGGGACAAGGGAAAGTTCGACGCTGCGCTCACTTACCATATGTACGGCATCGTGAACGTGGGTAGATACTCACGCTTCTACGTGCTGCAGCCGACCGCCAAGGCGCTCGAAGACCTCCCCGGTACCCAAGGCAAGGCCTATCATGTTAAGAATGACGAGCTTCAGATTGTTGCAATCCTCAAGGATATCGTCAACAAGACCATTCCTTTCGGCCTTTCCTCGTCCTCGTCCTCGTCCTCTGCCCAGTCCTCTCGGCATGCCAGCCCTGCGCCCGCGTCTCGGCCCGGTTCATCCGGTGGCGTCATGAGAAGCGCCTCACCAGCGGTCACCGGAGGGCAGCGCAGAACCGCGTCGCCGGCAACCGGAGCCGGTAAGCGCTCGAGCTCCACCGCATCCAACCGAACTCAGTCCCATTAGGTTCGGGACCGTCGTATCAGCTCAGCAGACATAGGAACTTCTGATTGTTGTTGGACAGAACCTGATTGTTTTTTTAAAGCAAATCTCGAAAGCCGCTGGATGTTAGGATAGGGGTAGAAGATGGATGGGCTGGTGCGAGCTCTGGGCTGTTCCGGGAGAATCAATGGATAGACGAAGAAGCACGGGAAGTACTGGATAGAACAAGGATCTCATATAGAGTTAGTCCTCGCTGGTCAAGGAGGTAATTGAGGATGATGGCATCTTATAACACAAACTTCATCCATCTGGTAGTTACTCAGGGCCCTGGATTATCCCACACAGAAAAAATTGATGAATGTCGGTTTACTGTTCCACAGATGAGTGGGATATAATTTAGTTTTCAGCGACATTGATAGATTTTTTCGTCAATACCTCGATTTGTCACAAAGCGAACCCATTTCGGTGATTCGTGAATTGTTGTGTGGGCCCACTGGTCCCACACCCTTCGTTGCAGCCATCCACCCCCTGCTCTTGGGCTCGCCCATCTTCCACTATTTTCCATCAACAACCAACATCAACAACATCGCGAATATCATCAGTTTTCGCCAGCTATTGGGTTGCAAGCCTGTCTCCCAACATGAATTCTATGACGAACGTAAAGCTAGCCCCGTCCATAGAGCTTGTCGCGCCAGCTCCCGAGGTTGGGCTCTATCTTACCGTTGACATAGAGGCTGTGGTACCGGCTGCCCAGCTCGCAATGTTCGAATCATTGCTCAAGGGCGATATCTGCTCCCTAACTTGAACGGCCAGGCCACTTATGTACCTACCTCAGGTTGATTCGAGGGTACCTAGATGCATTTAGGCAGTTCTCTCGCTCGCCACGTAATGCGCGAAAACTACTCACCTTGGTTCCTGCTGCTTGGGTCAACTCTGCTTCTACGTCACTCCGAGCCACCCACATGGTTGACGTTCGGAAAATTATTGCGATTGCCGAGGCATGCTTTGGCAATATTCGGGTGTTGGCTCTCGCTTCAGCGATATTGTTCTGAATTCTTGCTCTGTTCAGGACGAGACAATCACTGACAGCTTCCGGGCTATGTTCAATGGCAGGTTTACTTGGATGTGACGTACGCATACATGTTCCTGTCGGAACGAAGCTGCCTTGATTGCTGCATTCAACGGACCCTGGTGGTTCATTGGTCCCCGCACTTCACCCCTCTTCCTTCCCTATTTGAGCCTTCTTATATAGCCATCAACAGCATCGTCAATCAAGCAACTTTTTACCACCTTTCTGAGGGACTTGCTCACTCTATTCAATCCCACTAGGTTGACTCTGAATAGCTTCTTCCAGCGCCTGTCTCCGCGGTTGTTGCCCTACAGGTCCCAACAGTTCCCACTGTCTTAGTGGACTAGCTTGAAAACTTTCAAGTTGAGGATTACGACATACAGAGCCTGAAGTTTGGTTTTGAACTCGGCGCGTCGCGGAGCTGAAGATGTACTGGGACATTATGAAGGCGATTTTGCCTTCAAAGAATACATAGGGGTAACGTTAACGTATTTGATAAGCGAGCGGGCCGGACAAGCGAGCGGGCCACTTCGCACCACATTTTTGACTACTATCCTCAACTGCAACACAACAACACTAGGAACCGACTATAATAACATCAGAAGAGTTGAATTAGTTGATTTTGCAGTCTCCTGGCAAGTACACGCATTATGGCCAGGCTTACCGCACACACCACAGCGTCGAACCTTCGTGACGACCTCCCCTCTGCCACTACCACCTAGTTGAGTTTTTTGTACTGTCTTACCACTTAGCCCTTTTTGATCCAGAAACTCTTGTATAATCTATATATTAAGTGATCCTCCAAATTGTATACGCATTTTCTTCGGCTCTTCGGTGCTTGCTTAAGGCCTTTTTGGACTTGTGAAGTGCCGCGTTCTCTGCGCGAAGAAGAACCACCTGGTGTGTCATAGCTGTTGTGCTTATTCGCGGTTGCTAGGCTATGCCTATCTTGCCTTTCTCAGGCCGTCCAAGGTTATAACTACCATACCTAGCAGATGATGCCCATCATAAACCCGTCTTGTCGAAAACTACATGGACATCGTCATCCACAGTACCGTACTCTGGCTTTATAATCTATAAAAGCGTAAACCACTTGCCGATGATTTCTAATTCCTTGTAATTTGGCCGTACGTAGCTAAATCTACACGAACAAACCTTTTTAGAGCTATGTCTGGCGTTTGATGATATATCGGCCTAGCATTTCCCGACAGGAGGCGTGCCGTGTTTACGTAGTAGAAGGTTAGCCATATCTTCTTCACCAACTCAGTCCAACGGAAAATATACGTTCAGATATCTTAGTTGTATATTGAATCATCGTTTTTCTTTCAACTCCGTAAGCTTTCGCGAGTTAGCTGAAGTATCGCGTCTTGCGAAATGTCCAGCGCCTCGTATCTTAAGAGTAGTACGCCTAACGTTATACGCTTCCCTGAAGCTCATACACTTTGAGTTTTTATCTTCTTGAAGAGTCTTAAAGCCCGGCTTTATCCTATCTTTCTCTGGAGGAGGAGACATATAAGGTTGATGAGAAAATCGATCTAGAGGTAGCACTTCGCGTACGGAAGTGGCCCGCTCGCTTGTCCGGCCCGCTCGCTTATCAAATGCATCTAGTTATAGTTATGGAGTCTAATAAAGTCAAACTCGCGATGACTTTAGACACATCTCGTGTCTAGTGCCAAGGATTTGTTTCTTGCCACTTTGCTTAAGATTGGTTCAATAATTCTTCACATGGTTTATAGAGAAGCCTTTTCCTACTCGCTTAACTAACTAGATGAATCCGAATCTGTGAGCGCTACATCGTGGAGTTGCCTCAAGCATTCGCCTTCTTACCGAATGCGATTGATGGAGGAATGCCTCAGATGCCTAAATAGGTAATCTAATAGTCATAACTAACTGGCTAACTTAGCAGATACCTTGGTGTTTCAAAGTTGCCGCTAGCAGTCAAACTCCAACGCCGAGACTGCTGTGTCGTGGTTCCAATGAGAACGCTGGGCCCGCTCATGTGTGGATTGCAGTGCTGGTAAATGCTGACACTGTGTGGAGCTTTCCCCGGCTCACCGTGGGGCTGTCACGCTGTCGCACTGCCTTATCTGGGCGCTCGTCCAAGATTGCCTGGGGCTGATGGGGCCGGTCGCTTGTCTGGGAATCGAAACAGGTCCTGCCAAGATTTACATGCCTCCTCTCCCTTCGAGAAGATAGATTTGGAGCCGCAACTTGAACCATCTCCGGCGCAGTGCCACGAATGCTTGGTTTGAGCACTGCGTTTAGAAGTCTGAGTTGGGAACTTTGGTTGTTCTTGCTTCGCTTGGTGGTTTATCCCTCTTTCAGACAGGGTTAACTTCTGGCAGCTGCGCCGTGTGCGCCTTTGGCAGTCTTTCTTAGCTCGGTGAATCCCGCAGCCTCCCATCGCACCGCCCAACCGCAGTCCTAGCGCCAAAGCAACAGTTGGCCAAGCAGCAAGCCATCCCGCCTTCGGCCGCCCCGAAACCAATTTGCGGTGCCATACCTAGACTCTCCATCTCGTTCGCCAATTTCTTCAACCTGAATTGTTACCACCGGGTTCAAGAGCCAATCCGTGTCGACATCGCTTTTTGCGGCGGTCTTCAGCGAACACATAACGACAAGCTGCATCTCCGGTAGATCCGACGAGCACGCTGCTAGCAGCGAGTACTCAGACCTTGCCACCGCCTAAACAAGAAGAAAAAAAAAAGAGAAACGGCAAACACGACGCATCCGCTCGGTACACGGCTGAGCATCTCTGACGAAGCGCCGGTTTCGGGCGTTCGGAACAGTTACCCACTCGTATTCGGCGGCGCTGCGGGAAGCCCCGTCACTAGCACTGCTGTCGCAAACTCACGTCCTTTACACCGTCAGCACAGGGAGCCCTATTCTGCTGGGCAACATAAAAAACTTTCAATCGCTCGTCTCTTTGACGCCATCACATTCGCTTCCCAATCTCCCGGTCGATTTAGTTTCATCGCCCCCCGCTCTCTGACCATGGCGGAACCCGCGCCCAAGACCGGCGACACCGAGCCTGTCAGCCAGGATACCAATGTACCACAATCATCCGACCCGTTACCAGCAAACGAAGCGGACGAGGGAAAGGAGCAGAGAAATAGCAAGGAGACAGTTACGGAGCCAGTAGCGGAATCGAGCGCCGCCGCAGCAGCAGCCGATGCTGATGAATCGACCAAAGGAAAGGAGAAGAACGAGCCATCGCCAGCACCGGCCGAGAAACCCAGAGAAGGAGACTCTCTGTCAATAAAACCATCTGACCTCCCGCAACCTGCCGTCACACCTAGCCACCCAGATGCCCCCGTCTGCGCGATCACCCTACTGCTTCCGACGGGTGCCAGGCACCCTTACAAGATCGACGAAAAGTACCTATCCAAACGAAACGTCGACGTGCCAGACCTGACGGAGTCGGGAGCACGGGATCCATTCAGTATTTCGGTCTATAAGCTGAAAGAGCTCATTTTGCGAGAGTGGAGAGAGGAGTGGGAGGGCAAACCGGCCAGTCCGAGCAGCATCCGGCTAATTCATTTTGGAAAGCTGTTGGATGACAAGGAGCAGTTGAAGAGTCAGTGGGCTTTCCCTCTCCAAATTACTGTACCAACCTACGTTTCAAGAATCAAGACTGACCCCCTCCCAGAGTATCAGTTTAGCCAAGACAGCCCCAATGTTGTTCACATGTCAGTGCGCCCGCCTGAGATGATGGAGGAAGAAGAGGCGACCAATAGTAAGGCCAGCGGCCGTGAAGGGAGGACCCGCGACGGCGGCAGCGGCTGTTGTGTCATTTTGTGATTTATGTGGGGAGGGGCTTTGTCCAGATCGCTGGTCTGAGTTCGTGGCGTCCATATCTGACGGTGGGATCGCGCCCTCCGACTACATGACGAATCTTGGTTCAGGGCCTATTAGGTTTTCTTTCGTCTGACATTCACTGCATTCAGGTGGCAGGGAGCACGCAAGCGATGTTTTATACGAGGGACTTTCCGATTCGACGTGAACGGGTGCAGGAGTTGGGTCTGGCGTACTGTGTTATTTCAGCTTGCATCGAGTACAAAATACATGACGAAGGACGGCCTGCGAGGTCTTCCAGCGATGCCTTGGCCATGATACTTTTTGGAATGTTTTTGGGCTTGTGGGTGCAGTCATGTTGCGCTTCAGCACAACAGCTCCTGCCAAAATGTTCCTCCGCGGCTCCCTTCTATGGCGATAGTCGCGTGCTCAATACAAGGTTAATCCGACATTCTGTCCAGCTCACTCACCACCACCTCTAGTTTTCGCTCCAGCTGTATGTATGTTCTTGGACTTCGTCAAGTAGCAGCAGCAGCAGCAGCAGCAGCAGCAGCAGCCACCGCCACCGCCGCCGATCTATTCGTGGGGAACAGCGGCGTTGTATCCTTCCTCCTGTTATCCTCCAGCATTTTCTCTTGCTGATGCAGTCAAGATCGGATTCCTCCTTCACATCTTCAACTTCCTCTCCATCTCCTCATGCACACCAACCAGCGGTCGCGACTCCTCCCCGGCGAACACGTCCTCCCAGGTGATGGTGTCGTCCCGCCCGGCCAAAATTTCCTCGTGAACGCTCGCCCCAGGGATGCCGCCGCCGAGGGCGAGGGGCTTCCACTCGCCCTCGCGTGTGATCTTGAGCTCCATCTGGCGGCGCACAGGCTCGGCGGCGCCGTAGGCCCGCCGCAGGGTCTCCATGCGCAATGCTTCGCGCGTCGACTCCCAGGCCTTCAGGCGGGCCTCAAGCGGGTGCGACGACGTAGGCGCCTTGTTCTCGGCAAGTGTAAAGGCCGACGGCCCGACGCCTGCACGCAGCGTGTCGTGCAGCCCCGGTGCAGACGGCGCCACGTTCTCGCGCGACGCGATGTGTGTGAAAGTCTTGTGGTGGTTGTCGGCCGGGACGATGCGGAGGGACTGGCCACGGTCAAGGTTAGAGGCTTCTTTGCATGATGGTATGGGCAGAATGTGGAGGAGGGGCTCACCATCTTGGCGGTAGTTGGATGTGTGATCAATATCGTTCAGTGATTTTTTTTTTCCTGAGAATTCTTCTGAGAGGCAAAGTCCTAGCTCGAGTCGTGGGAGTTGATCCGTCGTAAAAGAGGCGTGGCAGGTTGATATTCTGTGGAAAGAGTTGCGAGTCGGTAGATGCTTCGGGCTGGCTTGGATTGGAGCTGTAATGCGGCACCTGCGACGTAGGCTCCAGCCGCCTCGCGTACATACAGCAGGGAGCGGCAGCGCCGCCAACTGCTCCGGTGGACTGCGAGTTACGTAAGTCAAACTTGCCTGCCGGGCGCCGACCCAGACCTGATCCTAAGATTCAAACCAACCCTGGCCTCACTGGGTAACGCCCGTTAATTATCTCCGAATCGGCAACGGCACTGACAGAGTCCCATGTTTTGTTGACTCATGATTTTACTCTCCTGCAACGTCATGGCTTGCCGACACCATTCTGCCAGCGGCCAATTGACAAGATGCGACTGCCATCTGGCCCGCCGCCCATAATCCGCATCGCCAATGGCACTTTTTATCGACAACAACCGGGTTCTGTCTCGGCAATCGCATCGCACTCACATGCACACACCCCTTCAAACCCGCCATTCTTCAAGGACCTGAGTTTCGAGCTGCCTGCAGGAAGCCAGACTGCGCACAACTGGTGCATTG
The DNA here is from genome assembly GCA_033296725.1 of Corynascus novoguineensis. Classification (NCBI taxonomy): domain Eukaryota; kingdom Fungi; phylum Ascomycota; class Sordariomycetes; order Sordariales; family Chaetomiaceae; genus Corynascus; species Corynascus novoguineensis. The sequence continues at coordinate 99,914 of MU857670.1, forward strand.
TTGGGCCGTCCCTCTCTGGAAAGACGACTTTCCTGCAAGTCCTCCGCGGCCAGCACTTGGCTATCCCCCCGACGTCACGGACCTTTCCCTACCTCAGCACGCCAGACGTCCCGCCCCGTTTACGGACCCCAGCTCGTGCGATCCAGTATGTCGGTTTCGACTCCCAGGGCGGCGGCGCCCTCGGCCCGTCCACCTCAACTTACCTGGCTGCGCGGTACGAGTCGCGGCGTGAGATCACCGACTTCTCGCTGCGGGACTTCCTCCTAGGTAACACGCAGCTGAACCCGTCCAAGCTGCCCGATGATGAGGGTGTCGACGAGAAACTGTTTCGGCGCGTGGTAGCCGACCTCCGACTGGAGAGCCTGCTGGACCTGCCCGTAACGTTTCTGTCCAATGGCCAGGGCCGGCGGGCGCGCATTGCCCGGGCGCTGCTAACGAGTCCCGAGGTGCTGCTGCTCGACGAACCGTTTATGGGCTTGGACCCGCCGACTGTGGCCGGTTTGAGTCCGCTGCTCCACTCGCTCGCGGACAAGGCGAGCCCCCGGCTTGTGTTGAGCGCCAGGCCGCAGGATCCCATGCCGGACTGGATTACGCATCTGGTGTATCTCAGGACAGACGCGCAGATCGGGGCCATGGGCGCGAAGGAGACGGTCTTGGAGGGATTAAGGAAATACGTGCGGGGCGTTCGAAACGGCAAATTGGCCGAAGACGAGACGCTGCCCGTGCATGCGCTGAGTGAGATGGGCAGAACTCTTACAAAAAATGGCATCACTGGAGAAGGAATGGCCGAGGATTTCTCAATCGGTGTTTCACAAGGCGATGCTCACCGGGTAGAAACCGAGACTCTTGGGGAGCCTCTCGTTGAGATGGCCGGTTGCAAAGTACAGTACGGCGGCAAAGTCGCCTTGGGCAACTGGACCGAAGAGAAAGACGGGAAGACCGTCAGCGGGCTTCACTGGACTGTCCGCAGGGGCGAACGGTGGGGTGTCTTTGGCCCAAATGGTTCTGGCAAAACCACCATCGTCTCCCTCCTCTGTTCAGACCATCCACAGACTTACTGCCTCCCAATCAAGTTGTTTGGCCGCAGCAGGTTGCCCGAACCTGGTTCCGGCCAGCGCCCTCTCACCTTCTGGGACATCCAGTCTCGAGTCGGCCACTCGAGTCCCGAGATCCACCAGCACATGCCGCGCAACTTGACGATTCGCCAAGTGTTGGAGAGTGCATGGGCGGACACCTTCCGCAGCAAGCCAAACCTTGATGCGGCTGCTACCGAGCAGGTTGAGGCAACACTCAAGTGGTTTGAGCAGGAGCTTAACCCTGCCTTTCACAAACAGTCACAACTGTCCTCATTCAACGGAAGTACAAGCAGGTCGGTCGAGTGGGCCAATGATCACATGTTTGGCAGACTGTCATTCAGCACCCAGCGCATCCTGCTCTTCCTCCGGGCTATCATTAAGCACCCAGACATTGTGGTACTCGATGAGGCCTTTGGTGGCATGGACGACGTTGTCCGAGACAAGTGCATGCTCTTCCTTGCTTACGGAGAGGAGAAGATGTACTCATTGGGCCCCAAGCGGGCCAATGGATCTCTGACCGGGGCCACCGTAGTGGACAGCCCGGCTGCCAAGTCGGGTAGTGTCAAGGTAACAGGTCTTTCGGGACATCAGGCGCTCATATGTATCAGCCACGTCAAGGAGGAAGTGCCTGACTGCGTGAGGGAGTGGTTATGCCTGCCCGAGGCCAATACCGGGTTGCCGGCAAGGTTTGGACGGCTGGACGGTCCGTTGAGGAGCAGCTCGAAGCGGTGGGCTGACATCTGGGGTGTTGGGCAATGAGCTTGAGCAGTTGAATGTTATTTGTAGATACACAGCCCAAGACTCGTTGCTGTTGATGAAATATATCCAAACCAGATATTCCCGTGGTGGGCAAAGTGGTTGGAACGCCACCATGTCAAATGAATAACCCTAACCCTGTTTTTTATTTTTGGATTCAGCGTCTTAGCATTCGGCAGCGAACCGTGCTTCTTCAAACTTCATTAACCATTTGACAACGCGCTCGAGTCCACCTGGTCCTCGGCGCCATCCATAGGACCAACATCTCGTCTTAGGGGCTGCGCTCACGCTCTCAGCATGGACAGAGGAATCCACGTTCTTGGGCTGGGAAACTTGGGCAAATATGTCGCATATGCCCTCAGGCACGGCCACCGGACCGATATCGTCCATCCCCTCCCGCCCGTAACGCTGTTCTTTCACAAGCTTTCCCTTCTTAGGCATTGGGAAAGCGCAGGGCGTTCCATTTCCTACATCCCTGAGTTCGACACATTACCCTCGGAAGTCAAGAAACACGGGCGGGCGACCGGCTTCCGTGTTGAGCTCCTCAGCGATGCCATCACCGGGGCTCAACTCGGCGAGATTGAGAGACATCCGGACGTAACTGTCGGCAGTGACGCTCCAATCAAGTACCTAATTGTGGCGACCAAAACTATTGCGACCACCTCGGCCATTGCCCCGATAATGCACCGGTTGAACAAGGATTCGCATATTATTTTCCTGCAAAACGGGATGGGTATGTGTGCCACTGAGAGCTATTTGTGTCACTGCTATGATTGTAATCGTCTGACGCACATTTCAGGTGTTACTGATGAGATCTCTGAGAAGCTCTTCCCAGACCCGGAGAACCGTCCAACCTACTGGGCAGCCATATGCAGCGCGGGGATCTACCACAGGGCGCCCTTCACTTTTGTTCATGCCGGCACAGGACCTCTGTCGGTCGGTGTTGTAGGTGCGCGTTCCCAAGATCCCAAACTCGCGCGGCTGGCTATGGAGGGGAATACCATGGTCGACCAACTTCTGAATGCCCCTCTGTTGGACGCTCGCCTGCTTTCCCCAGAGCAAATCTTGCAAGCGCAGGTGCGGAAGCTCGTCGTTAACGCCATAATTAACCCCCTGACGGTCATTTTTGGCTGCAAAAACGGACAGTTGGTTGAAATTGCTGAGGCGAGTGACATGGTTGGTCAACTGCTCCAAGAAGCCGGCCCCATCGCCAGGGGAATGCTCCCAAAGGCCGACGATCTCGTTAAGAGAGAGTTTTCGGACAAAACTTTAACAGAGGTTGTTTGGGAAGTTGCCCGGAAGACTGCCAACAACACCAGCTCGATGTTGCAGGATGTCCGGCAAGGAAGGCCGACGGAGATCGACTACATCAACGGTTACCTTGTCTCGTATGGAAAGAAACTGGGCTTACCCACCTCGTATCACGCAGACATTCATAAGCGGATCAAACAACTAGAGTCCGAGCACGCAAACCAGTCTTCTCAAGAAGTTTGAACCAGCAGAGCTCTCAATGAGCTACCGATGCGTTTCATGAAGGCTTTGCCTCTCTACTGTCAACGGAAGGGGGAGCCTCGGCAGGTATATATCCAGCAACTGTCCGCCCCCCAGCTGACTAACAAACACTCTCGGCGCCAGTTGCGTGTCTCGCAGATCTTCCCGGATGAGCGAGCACACCTTCTGCACTGTTAGCAGCGGCATATCGCCCGTGCCGTCCAGGACTCTACACAGCGACTGCGTCATAACATCATGGAGTGCTGTCGTCACCATTCCTGTGCCGTGGTACCCCACTGGCACACAAGCCCCTAACAACTGTTTCGTCGACGCCAACGATGCCACCATTCCCGCCTCTATCCGCATGCCGCAATGCTCTTGGTGTATACCGGGAAGGGCAGTGCAGTCAAACACCAGCAAGACATCCCGAGGGTCCTGCATGATCGGGTCCCTTACATCCTCCCAAAAGAACCGACTCGCTTCAGAGGAAGGTCCGCTACAGGTTTGGTTGTCAACCGTACTATTAGCACACACACGCACACACACATACATTCCACGAAATAAGATCCGGAAACGTGAACTATTCGGTACGCACCTATAGAAGGCCATCCTCCCCTCGGCATCCAGGCATCCCCATCCGCAGTAGTACACAACGAGCAGACTGCCCCCTTCAGCGACCGAGGTTTTCCTTGTTGAACCTGCCGCCGCCGCCGCGGGTGTTGGTGTTGGTAATGACGACGGCGACGAACCCCTCTCTAGGAAGCGGCTGAGGATCGTCTCAACCGCCACGGTCGCGTAGTCGCGGGTGATCGTACGGCACTGGACGCTGTATCCGCGCCGTTTGAGCGTGGCGCGCAGGAACCGGGTATCGGCGGGGGTTGTGGTTTCCCATGTGAGGATCAGGGCGTGGACTTTTGACGGGGGCTGCGACTCGTCTGCGGTACCGGTGGGGGAAGGGGCGATGGCTGTTCTCGTTGCTGTTGTCACGAGGTCGATGGTTTGATCGTCGTCGTCTAGGAGCTGCTTCTTCAGGAGGAACGGTATTGATAAGCCGTCGTTCCAATGTGGTGGTCGCGTGCTTTGGTCTGGCGACCTTTCAGCAACCCCTTTTCCTTTGTGATCCACCAAGACTGAATAATCTTCGACCAAGACAGAGGGAACTTCGGTATTCCTCGGTAAACCGACCGTCCTCGGCCAGCTCGAGTTAAGGGGGGAGGAGAGGGCGGTCTCGATGTACCCTTCCTGCTCCGGAAACCATGGAGTCTCTGGGCTGTGAGTGTCTGCGGTCCGAGGACTTTGTCTGCAAGTTGTTAGCTCCAAGTCTTCAGGACTTTGCGTGGACGACCACCGACAAAGCCGGGTCACCCAAAGCATCAATGACCGAATCGATTTTGTCGTCCCATGGGCCCCTGTCCGGCGCAGCATCTCCGTCAAAGCTTGGTGACCCTGAGGGTATGCTGGGCAGCGCCTGTACGCTGGAGGCTGAGAAGTCGTCTCTGAGAGTGGTGAGGTGGCGTTGCCACAGGCGCGAGAATTCGTCGTCTATCTCTTGCGCCATTTGGAATCTTGTGCCGATAGACGGTCTACAGTCGATGGTTCATCCCTAGGTCGACCTGAGGCAAGATTGAGGAAGTGGGAGCAAGAAGCAAGCACGAAACATGGTGTGCAATGAGACCATGACCTCTCCCCTAGCGGCTGAGACAAGTTGAGTATGTACCTCGGATAGCCCCCAAATAGGTCACACCTGGACGATGGCTCCAATGGTTAGCTGTCACCAAATTCGACCTTGGTAGCACCCATCTCACGCACTATCCGGTTAAAAAACGTCAGCTTGGGGGTTGCACTGCAGCTCGCGAATTTCGAACACAGGAGAAATTGGAGGCGAAGAACTTCTGGGAACACATATGACTGGTCCATGACATTTGGTGACCCAGCAGTAGCCAGTCCATCTTCTGGCTGACCAGAATTACCGGGTGTAAATCTCGTCATCCTCCGTTTCGGCATATCAGTCGCTAATGCTGTGGTAAGACCAGCAGACAAGATAATGGGCCCTCGGTTAGAGCATATTTGGTTATCAACGGAGCCGCCTGTGATAGACTTGCTTCCCCTGCTGCCAGCAGTTTGACGGAGTGACGGGAGCATCTCCGACTGGTAGTCTCGTTCCAGAACCCCTTACGTGCTGTAACCTCAGCGCGACTCCAGAACGCCCGTCTTCAGCACAGTTCTTATTGGCGGATGGGTCCCCCTCCAACTTCCCAACATTGAGTGCCTCCGCCGCTTCAATATTATGAGCAAACCTTACCTCCTTCTCCATGGCACCACGCTGGCAATGCACATAGTGAAAGAGAACGGCAAGAAATAAAACAAAATGATTGATTGACCGTGCCCGGGCACAAGTCCCTAAGGGTCGGACATGGGACGACGGCCCTTAGGCCGATGCCGCTACCCCAGTGTGGACTACATAATCTCCTTGACTGCTCAAAATGGTGAAAAAAGAGACTTGGCCATGAGTGAGCGAGGGAACTACCTTAAATAATCGGTTTAACTGGGACAGTGCACAACTGCTTTGAGCGTTGTGGTTTTGGCTGACATTCCAGACAAGACCGCTTCCTTTTGAGCGAGGGAACGTACCTCCACTGAGGTAGGCAGCCGCAGAGCTCCGTCAACAGCAAACAATCTTCAGCCTCACTGGACCAACAGTCTCGAAAGCAAGAATGACACAGAGACGGAAGTCTTTAGACATGTTGTGGTGTTATGATGGCGAAGAGCATCATACATGTAGCTGAACCGAAAGTTCCCATCTACAACGTCTTTCCCACGGACAAGCCCATCACGAGCGGGGAAAAGCATCAGCGAAAAGCCACGGCACGAATTGTAGCTCGCTGTAGAGTTGGATTCCGAGCTTGGCTGTAGCCAGGGTTGAGACATTTGGGTGGATCTAAATGGGCATTGTGGTCTGTAACTACTGTTAGCATTTAGGGATATCTGAACGCAGCTTGTAGTGAACGGAAGTACAACGAGCTACCACAAAGGAACTCTTTTTTAAGTTCTATTATGGATCATCCATCGTATGTGGACCTCCAACCCAATAAACCATGTTTCCCTTGCCTGGCCAGCCACCGAAAAGAACAACCAGTCAAGCCAAGTATCTCGAGGTCTTGCGCGGGAACTGATAACGAGATTAGACAGTGAACCTCGACTTGAACCAGCAAGCAGTCAACGTGAAGCCAACCTCATAGCCACCAGCTCCTCGTGCCCCCGTCAATGTAGAAGGGAAAAAGTCTCATTAGGCAATCGTTATAGGTTCGTTATAGGTACGTTATACGTTCATACACCCCAACATTATTAGGACAGAACCATACTCCAGACTCCTGGACCGGCTAGCAAACTGGCCCGGCTCCGTACCGGGCGTGGTATCTCTCAAGATCAGAACCAAAAGACAATCCCAAAAACCAGCCGTTGAGTGGTTACCCAAACATAAAAAATACCCCAACAGAATTAATGAGCGAACTCATTCAGAACAGATCATCATCATCACCAACCGCGTTCCACCTCTTAACCGGCAGCCTACGCACTTTTTTAGGACTGCCATTGCCCGCTGAGCAGCGCACTGGAGGGGCCTGGGCATCGCTGACCCGGAGCCTCTGGAGCCTGCCCAGCAGGCTGCCCTCCTCATCACCATCGCCGGCAGTGGAGGCCCTGGTCATGCGCGTGTGTCGCGGTCCCCTCATTTCGGGCTTGCCGCCACCACCCCTGACAACGACACTCGCGTCGCTCCCGCGCTCCTTCAGTGGCAGTCTCTTGGTCGGACTCACGTCGACAATCTCGCGCCTGAGCGCCTCGTTCTCCCTTCTCAACCGCTCGTTCTCCTGGTGAACATTTTCCACCAAGACGTTCTCCTTGTCATCGTCACCGTCATCACCGCTGTTACCACCATCATTCCCGTTTCTAGTTACCCCCCCGTCCAACAAGAAGCCTCTCTCAAAGACCTCAATCTTGCGCCCCCAATGTTCCTCGCCGCGCTCCATCTCGACCTGCATCGTAGCCCGCCACCGCGCCATCTCGATCTCAAGACGTCGCTCAAATTCGTTGGTGCAGTCCTCGCGCACCGCCTGCTCCAACTCTACCATGCGGTCCTCTGCCGAGAGTAGCCGCGCCTCGGCCTCCTGTCGTGCTGTCCGCTCTGCGTCGAGCGCCTGCCGCAAATATTCAACCTCCTCCGCGAGCCGGGATATCTCCAGGGCTGCCGCCTCCATCGTGCTGCGATGGGTGATGCTATCGTTACTGCTGGTTGTGCTGACGGGGCTGTGCATGGGTGATGAGACGTTACGGACAATGTTAGGCGACGAGAGGAGGGGTGGGTAGTGAACAGTGCCGGAACCGCGGCCGGAGCCACGACCGGAGCCACGGCCGGAACCGGAGCCGCGGCCGCGACCATGGGAGGAGAACGGACGGCCGATGCTCGAAGTCTCAACGGGGCTAGAGAGGGGTTGCGAGGCCTGTTGCGCTGCAGCCGCCAGGATGGTCTCGGTGATGCTTGGGATGCGCGGAACCGTGACTTCACGAGCGAGTGCGCTGTACCGGAGAATCTGGGAGGTTGCGTTGAAGTCGCCGTGGGGATCCGCTGTGACGATCATGACGGCCTTTTGTGGGTTCCGGTGCCTTCCCGACGAGACAGACGACGCCGAAGGGTAGCAGTTAGAAAAAAGCAACTCGGTTAGTTTGCATTGCCGGAAGGGGACAAGATTGGGCTAAGCACCTGTTAGATTGCATCCCATCTCGTCTTCTTAAATTACTCGTGAGTCTACGTACCTTGTCTTTATTGGCGGCGTCGCTTTGCATCTGCAGACACTGTCCCAAGTACATCAAACTCTCGTTAATTTTGCCCGCTTCGGCAAGTGTTGCGCCAGCAGTTTTCGCGTCTCTTGCCCTTTCGCTCCCGGCAAGGTCGACGATAGTGAGGGCACTCCCAGTCCAAGCCGACTCTGTCTCATATGTCCGGCCGCCCTTGACCCGTTTTTTTACTTCGACGCAGAAGAAGCCGTGGCTGCGCGAGCTCGCGCTGTTACTGCCGGTCCCAGCAACTCTTCGTTCGTGCAGTCCCGCCTCGAGCACCATCAACGCTTGCTGAAGGTTTCCGCATATTACCTTTCGAAGTCCAGCAACAACCTTCCGATCCGGGGAGGTCTCGGTGGGCTTGAATAGCAAAGGCCGGCGTCGATATTCTTTCGTCGCTGCCGACTTAATCGCTGGAGTGAGAAGGTCGAAGATGCGATCGTTGTACACCTCATACATGGAAACAAGTACAGCATATTCGGCTGATGGATCGCATGACATGGAGAGGGAACTGACATCGGGTTGCTGGGGAAAGGCCGAGGGGCGATTAAGCCGGCGCGACGGTGTTTGTCCCGGGCCTATGGACTCGCCCTGGAAGTGTGAAGCATGTTTAGCGCTTGTCTTTAAAGGAATATACGTGGCAGGAGCCGCGAGATTCTTCAGGGGTTGTAGTCTTTGGGCGACTCTTTTCGATTGCTGGGTGCAATAAAATGCATGACCGTGGGCGCTGCTACGGGCAAAAGCAGCGCCGCGGTTACGGCCACCCTTTGCCCTTGACTGCATCTTGGTTGCCATCTCCGGTGTTAAAGATGGCGATGCTGGTGAAATGAAGTCCTTGTGACTGACAATGCGGGCACTGCTGTTCCTTGAACCGGGATTTGGCCCACTTGGGTCGTGCCGGACTTCTGGGTAGAACTGTGGCTGAGAAGATCGAGAATGCCTTACATTCATGGGAGTTTGCGCTCTTGAACCAGGTCGGTGAGAAGCAGAGGGATCAACATAGACGGAATCGAGGAAGGTTGGAGCGGAGAAGATGGCCGCTTCGGACGGGTCAGATGTCACGATAGATTGCTCCATGGCTGGATTTGAATCGCAGTCGATGAGGCTTTCGCCCAGAGAACGGAAGATTACGTCGAGGGCGAGTTGGGTCAAGCCGCGTTGGGACCGAGAACCGAGTATGGTGTGCGACTGCAGTAAAAGTCAGTCATATACTGTGTTTGATAAACACTTATTCGTGATACCTCAGGTTTGACCGACCTTCCCAGATCCTGTGACACCCAACGTAGCCACCAAGGCATCGGTTCCATCTCCACCACAAGGCGCCAACACTCCCTTGACCAGGTTGGCCATGCCAATGCAGTGGAACACGTCGAGCTGTGTTGCATCTTCTTCGAAGACCTGAGTGAAGGCAAACTTCTCGATGGCTCGCCGTCGGTCATTGGGTGGGTTGAGCGTGATGTGCTTCGGTGTCGTGCTGTCACCGTCTGGTTCCTCAACCGCCAAAAAGCGCTCTCCCGTTGTAGATCCACTCTGTGGTGGCCGTAGTCGAAGGTAGACCTGGAAAAGGTTCGTGGATTTTTGTGTCGATGCAGACATGGCGGATGCTTTCTCCATCGCACCGACTGATTGCGAGAGCACCGAAAGGCCGAGAAAGTGCCCGTGAGGCGATGCAACATTCACAGCTCCGAGATATTGCGATCGGAGGTTTTTGAAGAGGAAGGGGAAAAAAGTGGTCAGTGGCTTGCCTACGTCAAAGGGTCCGGCCGCCGTTGAGCATGAGAGTGGGGGACGCGAACCCTGAAAATGTTGACGCCAAGCCAGGGACGCAGTGTGTTGACCCAGCAACAAGCTGAACTGCGGCTCAGCGCCGTTCAACGGCCGATAAGATAAGATCTTGCCATCCTGGGATTGGCGCCAAGTGCCCCTCTCGCCGAAGCCCAAGTGGCTCAAACGTTCATACTATTTCCGGATGAACTTCTACTGAATATTGGTCGAGAAACGAGGTCGTACAGCAGAGCAACAACCATCCACTACAACAAGTCATTTTCACAGCAATCGATCCCAGTCGCTAAGCGGTGACTATCCAACAATTGCCACTGTGCCCAGGGGATGGTAAACCTGTAACCCCGCTGGTGAATCTTGATGCAACTTTGCCTCGAGGCTGGACCCTCTCAATGCATCCTCGACTGGTTGCAGTGTGGACCCTTTCCAAATTCTCGACCCTCGAGGTGGCACGGAGCCCAAGCTGAAGGCAAATTGAGTTTGACTGTGAAGTGGCTCCCATCGGCAGTGTGATCCGTCCACGACATGCAAATTTATCGAGGGACAGTCCCAAACCCTGTTATCGGGCCAGACAAAAAACAGGTCGTTTGAGTTGTAGCCTAGCGCCCGGTCATGTCTGACTCGACGCCGACACTCTTTTACTCACCAAGGACGGATGATGCAGAGGCCAACAAACCGTCTGGCAATCCTCATTGGCCAGGATCTCACGCTTGCTGCGTCGTGCCATGGTTTGCTCTGCTCATTGCTTCCATACTTAGTTTGGCAACTGGACCTACCACCTCAAGGATCGTTTTTTACGAGTCGGTATTTATTCAGTTTCGCAAAGAGCCATTCTTCAGTGCGGGGCTTCATCGCCCATTGTCTTCCACCGTGTCCACCTTCTTGATGCAGCAGTTAGCATCGGCCGCGGCGGCAAGACTGAAATTGTTCGGTGGAGACAAGCTTCATCTTGTCGTCCCAGTCATGATCAACACGTAACTTCGTCATATGCGCTGCACCTCACCTGCGTCCGAGTTGTTCCAAGACAAACAAGCGAGCTGTCAGAGTGCGGGGCATTGGTCGAGCCGCCCCGCTCTGCAACCCGGGCGCTTGGTGTCAGTGGCATGCGGGGATCAGAATTTGTGTCTGGTTGTGGTAGTCTATGTGTCTATCCAAATCGATGATGTTGTTGACGGATGGAAGAGGCACGATTCAGAACGGTTGCGAAATGCTTTCAACCATGCGACCAGCAGTGAACTCGAGCCTTCCAGGACTGTTCCTTCTTGCTTGTTCACCGGGCTGTGCTTCATCCGTGAGCTATGATGCCGCCACAACACCAAGCCGTGCAGGAAAAGAGCGGTGACGAGAAGGGGTCCCGTCGGGGGGTTGCGCTCCGGTAATTATTCCAGCCTGACGCAGCACCTGAAGCTTGTAGTGACCTCGATGCAACGGGTGGATGCACGTTTGCCAGCTGCCAGCGGGAGAGAGATGGCTGCGAGCGCCGTTGATGCAAGGATGAATCGCGCTTCGTCTCCACAGATCTGGCTCCAATTGTGGTCGAGCCAAGCCCACCCTGGTCCCCACCACTGCGAAAAAAAGTCTGGTCAAAACCATCGGACGGCCCGCACTCCCCCTCTTCCGGAGCTTCCTTTCCCTTTACAATACAAACCACATCAACCACCAGACAACGAAGTCGCCCTACCACAACCCAGAGATTCAGTACCGTACCCATACAAAACTTCGTCGATTCTTTCAAGATGCCGTCGGCCGTCGTTGAGCTCTAAGCGCCCACTGCGGGCGTGCCAATTGAACCCGGCACGCCTGCAGTCCAGCAGCCTCAACGAGATTTCCAATCCTGCCCGCCTTTCGACGAAGTTTTTGCAGACCCTCAACGTCTCGAGCCCCGTCTCCTCTTCTGGGCACGAGGTTCACGCTCGCACAGACAAAAGAGTCTGCTTTCGAACTGAAATCCACAGGTTCTATCGTATGCCCACGTCTCTTGGACCCGAAGCGACTTAAACGACTTCCACCACTTCTCCCCGTCTCCTTCTTCCCTCAACTTCTTCTTGACAGCCCTCCCGCAACGACCTTTCCGGGCCTTTCCATATCGTATTCGCATACCGATTGTGTCAACGAACACCATATACCATACCCAATTCCGTTTGCGACAATCGGACTACCATCACTCGGTCCGCTTGCAAGGTTCACCGTAGCTTGGTCCAGAAGACCGTGCACCATCAATACTCACTAGGTACCCCTGTATATCCGCCCGCCATGGCTCGCAACATACGGCAAAAATACCCGCCTAAACCGGTCCGAGCCCCGAAGCGCCGGGACTACGACTCGTCATCTCTCGACCTGTCTGACGACAGCGGTTACTCTGGCGTCGAAGATGTCACTGATTCTGAGGACGACGACGAGGAACATGTTTTTGCGGCCGAGGAGGAGCACATAATCACCAATGCATCGCGCAAGCGAACATTGGCTCCTTCTCGGCCGCTGGTGGACGATGAAGACGACGACGCTGACGAGGAGAGCGAGGCCGATGAAGAAGACGAGGCCGAGGCCGATCCTGAAGAAGCACAACAGCACGACGATAGTGCTAGCTGGGATGGGTTCTCGTCCGAACACGACGATGAGCTGATCCCCGCTGAGCCCGTGTCCTTGGACCTGCTCGACCAGGTTTCCATCAGCACTGGGCGTCATGTCCGCTTCGTCGGCGTTCCTGACAGCGACACCGACTCGACAACAAGCGAGACCAGTGACGTTGCTGACATGAACGACTTCTTTCCGGACATTTTTGTTGAGCAGAGCGCACTGGACCCCATGTTTCGTCGCGAAATTGAGAATGATGACGAGACGTCCTCCAATAGCTCCTTTTGGGATTTCCACGCTGGCTCGCAAGAAGTTGCCGCCGGCGACCTGGATGACCAAGACGAGACGCCTATGGCCACACCAAGGTCAAGTCACCCGCCTACGGAAGTGTCAACCCCTGTACCTGTTCCTGAAGAATCGCAGGACCTTGATGGTTATGAGAGTGAGTTTACTAGTCGGGCATACGAGCATCTGGTGCTAATGCTTCTCCGTCAGCCGATGGTGACACCACGGAGGAAGATATCCCCGAGCCTATTATCCGGAAGAAGCAGATGCGCCGCTCGCACACGACTGAGGCATCTTCAGACTCGGACACGGAAAGACCAGTCAAGTGCAAGCCCGGCAAGCCTCGCGTGGGTCGTTTCGACCTTGACAGATCAGACAACAAACCAATTGGTGTCGTCGATCCGGCTACTGGAAAGATGATCATCTTCACGCCTCGCAGGACTAATCAGCTGGACCTATCGCCCGAGTCGCTTCACTTGGACTTTTCTGCGCAGGACGTAGCCAGCTCTCCTCTCGTAAGAAATCCAGGTTTCATCATGATGGGTGCCATGGTTCCATCCAACAACTTCAACGACTTCGTCAACATGCAACCCTTTGGTCCGGCCGAAGCATTTTTCCCCTGCACCCCTGACATTTTTGGCGGGGAGGAGGAGAGCGACGATTCGTACTTTGCCGGCATGGAAGAGGATGAAGAGGAGAGCTTGCTCAGGATTGAGGACTTCGTCACCTTCAATACCGAGTCATCCGACGAAGAGGAAGAAGGGGCTGACTGGAACGGGGAGCTCATTTCCAGTCCCACTCGGCCGAAGACGGCTACCAGCACCGCCAGCGGGGGAACCGAGTCAGCTGCTGCTGCTGCTGCTGCTGCTGCTCACCCGCTGCTTACACACTTTGACGGGAAGTCGGACGTCGTGGGCGCCTTCCGCCGCAATCAAATCAACCAGCAGCTCATTTACAGCGACAAAGCGAGTCAGGAGTCGCTCGCATTTTCAGGACCGTATTATCACGGCACCCTCCGCGGAATCAAAACGGGAAGCATGGAAACCGTCACGACGCCCATCACGCCTCTCCGCCGCCAAAAGCGGAGCAACACGGTTGGAAGCGGCTTCGCCGACCTCCAACCGAGCAGCCCACTCAATGTCCTTTCGCAAAAGAGAAAGGCATCCAGCAGCCACGCTGACGCGAACTTGCATAAGCGTCATCGAAGCATTTCGGACATGGAAGTTCTGCGCATCTGAGTCGTCCCATTGAGAAGGTTCAGTTGCCGCAGTACTGGGGAAACTACGTCGGAGGACGGCATGGCTCGGAAACCTTGGTGTCGCCAGTCGTCGGAAGTCAACTGGGCACCCCCAGCCATCCCTGGCCTCATTATTTGTCTCGACGATCTTTTGGCCCACGATCATTTCCTTGTTACTATTTTCCATCATGTCAATGAACACTAGTCCAGCGTCCTTTCCTTAGTTTATCCAAAAGAATATCTTTATTTCAAAATTTCGTTGTGTGTCGTTTATGATGGCTTCTCTGGGGTGTCTTCGGTATGACATTGCGCAACAATGAGATGAATGTCGGAATGCTGAGGTTGGTGTACGCCCCTGGACTGGCTCAAGTATTTGGAGTGTTTTCCTGTTCCAGGAGGGAGGCGCCTGGCGGCGATAGACAGGAGGGGCGGTCAAAAAGAAGGTGACATTGAGGTAGAGATAGACAAAAAGGGAACTGGGCATCAATTAGCTCTTGGTGCCTGTGTCTTTCGAGGAAACCTTGGCGCTTTAGGCGCTAAAAGGTACATATTTAGAGCTGGCAGCAACGAATGAATGATGAGCGCATATTCTTTTACTTGCATTCGCATCTCGCGTCACTGAGCATATTGTACGTGGCAGCGTCCAAAGCAAAGGTTTCGAGCCAACCGGTAGGCGGTAAGCCATCAATCAACCAGCCAATACCAACGGGAAGGTATCATATGTTTTGTCAAGCAGTTTTATTGCTGCCTGTAGGCTTCGTTGTGAGTGCCTGTTTGTACGTTCGAAGAAGTGGTGGAAATACAACAAAACCGTTGTATAACTAGTAGGTATCGAACATTATTTTCCTCCTGGAACCTGGAAGGCTCTCACTTTTCGGGTTTACGGGTCTGGACCACTCCGCCCACTTTCTCACTGTCAGCGACGATGTCGTTGTCAGAGCCACCCCCCGACTTGTCGACTTTGGCATTGCCACTAGCATGTCGCGGCTTGCCGACGGCATCGTGGGTGGCGTCCCACTCGGCCACCTCAGCGAGGGGGACCTTGATGAGCCTGTGGCTCTGGGCACCGTCTTCGAAGACGATGGCCTCCTGGCGGATGCGGTAGCCCCGGAACTTGGGGATGAGGTTGATCCAGAGATAGTAGTAGACGCCGCAACCGATGAGACTGGAGTTTTTATTAAGTTTCGCGTCAGCTCAGGTGCCGAGTTTGGTATAGGAGGGAAGATGGGAAAAGACGGAGAGAGAGGAGAAGGAAACTTACATGCCGATGCCCGTGACAATGTAGGTGGCGTACCAGAAGCTCACGTCGCCGGCGTACACGCCGCCAGCAGGCGGGTACCAGGGCATGACGAGGAGGTAGATGTAGACGAGCGTGTTGAAAACAATGACGATATCCCAGGCGCGGAACTGGGCCCGAGGCAGGCCGAGGCGGCGGCGGCGGTAGCGGACGATAAAGAGCCCCAGACTCAGCAGCACGTGGAAGACGGACGTCGGATAGACGTACAGGTCGTTGATGAAGTTGAAGGCGTCACCCGCGGGTGGCGCCAGGATCATGAGCACCGTCAGCGTGTACTTCAGCGTGTAAGGGCCCAGCGGGGTGCCGAAAGGTCGCGTCGAAGCCCAGAAACGCGGGAATGGGAGCACACCCTGACTGTTTCATCCCATATAGGATCAGTCATCATGGAAATAAAGAGGTGATATGTTGGAAGAGCGGGACAGCGTTTAAAATAGGGGAAAGGGGACGGAGGGCCACCTACCGACCACACTCGCGGATCATGCGCGACGAACCCAGGAGGACGGCCAGGATATTGCCAAATGAGCTCAAGGCAATAAGGAAGTTGAGCCCCTTGACGGCGTTGCTGCGGCCAAAGACGCGCTCGAAGAAAAGGGCGGCGGCGATCTCCTTGGCCTCCGCCAGGTCGGCCTTGGGAATGGCGGCAAAGTATGCGATGTTGGCAAAGATGTACAAGACCGTCACGATAACGAGGGCGATGAAACCGTTTCGTCGGATCTGTTTGATAGGGTTCTATTTCAGTGTCAACACCTATTCGTATAGCCCAAGCAAGGTTATCAGGAGATGGGGGACAGCCCGAGAGCGGGAGCATACTTTGACCTCATTGACGACGTTGAAGGCGTTCTCATAACCGGCGTAAGAGAAGATGATGCGATAAAGGGCGTTGGTCAGGCCGTACGGTGTGGCCTGGCCCTCAAAGGCATTGCGAAAGTTGGCATGAGGCTCGGGGACGCGCGAGACGTTGCCGCCGAGGATAACCCAGCCGGTGATGGCGACAAAGATGAGTGTCAAGACCTTGACGATACCGATTGTGTTGGAGAACCAGTATGAGAAGCGCGTGTGAAAAGCGACAACTTTTGAACAACATAGGTTAACACTCATATGTGTGAAAGGGGTGCAGAGAGGGGGCAATTGGCGGCAGCAATGAAAAGGGAGTTAGCCATACTCAAGAACGCAACAGTGTAGCAGGCAATGGCAGTGCCCTTGAGCTGCCAATCAGTAGGAGCCTGGTTGCCGATTTGAAATAGATATTGTGCCATTACTATACACCACGTTAACCGAGCAGTCTAAACATACCGAACGTAGGTTTCGTTTTCTGTTCTAGGGCGCCCTACCGATGCAATTGCTGCTACTGAAAGACAGCACAACCGACAGGAAAGCAAAGGCGGTTGGGATGAGCCACTTGGGTCGCGGGTAGGCCTGCTCCAGATAGACAACCTCGGACCCGGACCGGTTCGGGAAGTAAGACGCGTATTCGAGGTAGACGCACAGGCTGGTCAAGGAGGTGAAAAACCCGAGGGTCCAGTAGATCATGGCCAGACCAACCGAACCCGTGCCTTTGAGAATGGCGGATGCTGCAAGTAGTATAAACCCCCCCGTATCAGTCATCAGAAAAGGTATCAAGTCGAAAGCAGCAATGGCAGTCAAGGAGGTACTCACGCGTCGAGTAAACACCGGTGCCAATCATCTTGCTGACGTTGAGGAAGATGATGGTCACGGCTCCCACGTCGTAGCCCAGAGGCGACTGGCGCTCGACGGGGGCGCCCGAAGCCTCCTGGTACGACTCGGGCGAGTCATTCCCGCCTTTCTCAAGAGTGTATTTGAGGCTTCCGTCGGTCACCTCAGCGCTATCATGCCGGTTGAGGGAGGAGGAGGCCCCATCATTTTGGCCCTCCAACGCCGAGTCGTCGCCGCTGCGGAAGGGCCGCCGCCAACTGAAGGGCATATTGTGGGACGTCAGGGGAGACGAATGTGACGAGGTATTGACAAAGCTACACTATTGGGTCTCAGAAAGCGAAAGTTGTCAAGTACATTTAAAGGAGGAGGATCAACACTCAAACCGGGGGGGGTATGGTGTAGCAGACATTGAGCGCTATCTGGGGTACCACATGGCCTTATTTATCCCAAACTTGGTACAGTTGGTAAGGTCTATCATCGTACAGGAAAAACATGTCTTTGGGATCTTGATCATGCGCCCCCACGGAATGGGATGGGTAGGGGGACTACCAAAGGCACCCGAGGTATTGGCCAAGGCGTCGTTCGTCTAAGGCGACTTAATGCAGTGGTCCTGGGATGCGAGAAAGGGAGGGAACGGGATTTTCCTTTTCGCTTAATGAGGTCAAGCCATTGGAAGATGTTGGGCCGTGGCATCTGGAGGTAGGGGGACTTTCTCGTTATCGAACGAGATTTCATGGGGGGCCAAACCCGGGGATTGACAATCAGACGTCTGCAGTAGACTGAATTAACCTACAAGACTTGTTGGTATATTTGGCGGGATCCCACGCTCCAGCACAACACGGATTCGCAGCCTGACTACCAACTTGGGTAGGTTGTGGCACGGCAATGGTTGCTCATCGTCGACAAGGATAACGCCATCGGAGATTCGAGCCTATAAGTGGCAGGTATGGAAAAGCCGTGCTCGAACCCCGGCCATTCACGATACCGGTGATATGGGTATGCAGGCTATACAGGTACATGTACATAGAGACTAGAGGTTATGTTTATAGCAAAGACAGCAGCGGTGGCTGCAAATGGTTCTTCTCGCCGTCTCGGGTAAGTGATTCGTCTTCCCCGTCTGTCGTCGCCAAGTTGAGTTTCGTCATTAGCTGTGTGATCGGCGCCATTGAGAACCCGGGGGTTCGTTATGTTAATGTTTGCGGAGCATGCAAGGTCGCATGACATGTGGTGGTTAGCTGATTGACGGTTTCGTGAACGGCTGTGGCAGGGAGGACGCGAGATAATGAATGGGGAGGGGCTGGGTTGACCAACGATTGTTAGTTAGTGCTCCATCGTCCTGCACGGGCGTCACGGAAGCTCCCTAGTGCACCGTGCTTACCTAGGGTACCTAGGTAAATGGCTACCATGGGAGTTGAACTATTCACGAGTTCCCGGCCCGTTAAATGCAGTGGGCCTCGCCATATT
This sequence comes from Corynascus novoguineensis, assembly GCA_033296725.1. NCBI lineage: Eukaryota > Fungi > Ascomycota > Sordariomycetes > Sordariales > Chaetomiaceae > Corynascus > Corynascus novoguineensis. The sequence continues at coordinate 118,386 of MU857670.1, forward strand.
GTTACATCAAGATGTGATTGCGTGCCCTGAATGCCTGGTGGCACCCGCAACCTCCCCTGTCTTTAAACACTCAGAAGGGGCCAGTGAAGATGGTATATGATTGTGGCTTGATTTCGAATGGTCCCACATTGCGCAATTACTGACGGTTGTAGACACTGCTTAGAAATCGACTACGGTCTGTCCAGTTCCATTTCCGGCAACTTTCCGTTTCAGGCAATTTTCAGTTTAAGAGTCAACTTTCTAAGCCTTCGTGGACGGTGTGTTGTGCACGCCATTCCTGGCGTCGGACCGGATGTATGGCTCAAGTGGGAACACGCTGTTCTCGGGTTTGACCCCTTCATACACGCGGTCCCAACGGCCCTGAAGCGCCTCGGGCTTCTTCCACGCGTTCTCAGGATCGCGGAGCCAAAGGCGGACGAGATGACGCCTAGAAAAGATTCAATACTTAGATGACTCTCCCACGCTTGTGGGAGTCAGTTGCGGAAGCACTCACTGCTTTTCTGCGGAATCCTGGAATCCCGCCCGGGCGTGCAAGATGCTCAGATTGTTGGCGTACTGAATGTCTCCCTGGTGAAAGTCGAGAGAGGCGGCGTACTTCTCAGCTGTGTAGTGGATGGCGTCAAGAGCTTCGGCCTGGGCCTCGGTGATGGGCGGGATGTTAGACGACCGGGGCAAGCCCCAGTAGCCCGTGAAGATGCGGCGAGCGTACTGGATGATCACCTTGACCGGGTCCGTCTCAGTTGCCGGTTGCAAATGTATCACGGGAACCTCATTATACGGCCTCCCTTGCCTTCCGAATCTGAATATTATCATAATATTCTGTTCAGCTTCACCGTTCTAGTTTTGATATTGTTGCGTAGGGGATGCAGAGGGAGGAAGTATACGCACGTGTCAGCAATCCAAGGCTCTGAGAGTGTCCAGATCAGGTCCGGTCGCGTAGCTGCAAGCTCGTTGTAGACCTTCCAGAAGCTCGATAAATAACTCTGCCCGCCCTCGGCCGCCTCGCCGAGCGCAAAAAGGCCAATAACGTCCCCGATGTCAGTGTGGAAGACCTGTTTGTCGTTAGTCTCGGAGGGGGCACCGATTTCCTTGGCATCGAACTTCGGGCTCAGGTCCTTGATGTGAGCGAGCACAACATCGGCGGGCTTTCCTTCGTGCTCTGTGTCCTGGCGTCCGCGGATGGGAGCAACGTGAGCCGAGATGCCGGTGAAGATGATGATGTTCTCCTCGCGCGTGTACTTAGTCACCGGCACTCCTCTGACTACTTTGAAGCCGTGGCCGTGGTGGACCTCATGTGAGACTTCGCGCAGTGTCTTGTGCAGCTTCGGCAAGGGGAACGTCTCTTGGTCAATGAAGCCAAGCGGCTTGTTCAGGCCTTTTTCCATTAGTGAGTCTCGCTTCTTTTTCTGTATCTCTGCGTTTGTGATATGTATCATGACATACTTTTGAAGTGCCGCAGAGCAGAGTCTATCTCGACCAAGTCGTCTTCCGTCAGGCGGTAGTTCCAATCGTACGTCTCGGCGAGATTGTTGCCATCCCAGACCAGGCTTGATTCCAGCTGGCTGGGGAAGCCCGGAGGGAGAGTTTTGGTTAGGTTCTCGGTTTCCTGCCGCCGCTTCACTCGCTCAAGGTACTTGGCGTGGTCTGGGAGATACGCGATATCCGGCTGGCCCGGAGGACCTGAGGGCAGAATTGGCTGTTGGGTTGCGACGGTGGCCATGTTGATCAAGGTTGCGACTTGCGAGCACCACAGCACTAGTAGCAGTGGTATACACTATCTGTGACTCTCGGAGAGACTCTGAGAAATTCTGGGGGAGTGCCTTAATATACTTGCACCCAGTGTAGCTGTCTAGTTCCGCTATGATTGTATCGAAGAATCACGCATCGTTGGAGAATGCAACCCAGAATGCAGTCGCAGAGCTGTGCAACGTTGTCTCGAGGTCATGCCATCGCGTGTTGCAGGGGATAGATGCCGCAATGGCACACTCCTTTCTGCAGGGTGGGAGGCATAGTCATCACCAATTCTAATCTCTGCCGCATGTCGTTAGTTTTCCCAACGCATCAACTCTCTTGCCAACCTGAAGTAATTATCGGCAGGTATGGCGTGACGGGTTGTCGCTGTCTCTTCTCCTCAATGCTCCTTAGACCACAATCCTGCCCCAAAAGGTCTCAAGAAAGAGAAAACGGAAGACAAGAAAAATAAAAAAGCGGAAGGTGATGATGTGTAGTAGTCCTTTGAGAAGATCTGAGTCGCCACTTGATTGAATGTTCTGCATTTGCTGCAGCTCATAACCAAATCGTAGGTTTTAGCCTGTTGCTCGTTGACTAGAAAATCCGCCCTCTCGATATCAGACTCGAGCATGCTGATAACAACTGGTAAGTGGTCGAATAAATGGCTAGGGGGGTGGGCTGGAATCTTGCCATGGCTTGACTACCCACAACTGTTCCCAGCCAAGTGTAATAAATCGGGTCAATAACCGCCCGGTTTTATTGAGCTTCAGCTTTCAGTTGATACTGACTAGACCATGACGCGTACCACGGGGGCGCAGATGCTCTGGTATTTACCAGCAAAAGCTCAATGTGTCATAACCTGGATTAGCTTGAACTGAAAGTGAGGATAATCCCAACAAAGCTGTCTCGAGCAGTATTGAGTCTTGTTCACCAAAGATTTCAGATTCCTGCCCTCGCACCTCGCACACTGCTTATCACAATCACCGATAGGATGAAGCACAGGTCAAATCTTCACTGATCAGGCGCTTGCGGTGCACGCAAGCAATTGGGAAAATGGGCAAAAAGTTCAAGTCGAGTTAGAGAGGGGCACTGCAATATAGCAAACTCTGAAGAACCTACGAGACTCTCAGATACAACCAGATGTTGCATGAGAGTGACCGGTGACACGGATCGAGCCAGCCTCGCTTTACAGTCAGTCGTTCAGTGAGCCAAATAATCCGTACAAGAGTGAATATTTGATTTAGAAGAGATAGGTATATGTACCAAGGCCGTGCAGTGCCTATGTATTGTATGAAAGCCCGTACTGCCTCGAAGCGCTAAATTAATTGCTTCATTCTCATGTCGATTTCGGATTGATTGCAACACTCTCTACACCCCTTCGTAATCTCCTCATCATGAGTACGCTGGTATCGCTTTCTTCTCTAGCGCCTCCGCGAAGATCATGGTCAACTGGCGAGTATAGAAAATAGGACCAGCGAATGCAGAACAACGTGGAAACACCGCTGATTCCTTGATAGTCCTGAAATCGGTTTAACGCTACATATTGCAATGCCCGCTGAATTGTACCGTCTATGAACAAGAAATGAAAATTAAGAGGCGGCCTAGGGAGTCATCTTGCCGGAGAGAGAAAGGAAAGACGAGACGGATGAGTGGCGGGAGACGAAGCTTCGAGAAAGCCACACATTATGAAGATGAACAGCGAACTGAGTACTCGGTGCGAGTCTATCTACTAACCTGCATATTTGTCTAGTTTATGTAGCTACCTGGCTGCCTTCAAGTACATACTTAACCTAGATCTAGGTGCTTCATATCCTGGTTGGCTGAGTGCATGGGGCCAATTACACACCGGGGACATGTAACTGCTCACCGCCCGTGTATCTTGGGACAGGGCTGCACATAACAGTTCATGCATGTCTGAGCTGCAGTGATCCGATGACGGAGTGATACTCACATGTAACTAAGTACACGTGTAAGCGCTGGAAAAGTGGTGCCTTCCGGGTTGGACTGCAAGACAAGTCCCGCGTGTGCCCCTGTCCCGCAGCGAATTACATAACTTAATTCAGTTTATCATTAACTAAGTTACTTAAGTAGAAGTCCCTATTAAATTCTCGAACGCCTAGTCGTGTACTTTACTCTTCATGTCATAGATTACAGTCAGCAAAATTATTCCGCACCGCCCCAACTATCGCTGTGAATAATTAGCACTGCACACCGACACATTACACGCAGTCAACCAACCTTACTATCGTTATAGTACCAGACAACTTTGAAGCTGGAACAATGGCTCCCGGCTCGATTAACAACACTGCGGTTCAGGGTCATCCCGGAGATGGCGCCCTCGACTCGCGGTTATCCGAGGCAGACTCCTCGTCGACGACGGCGATACGTGATGGCGGCTATGGCTGGGTCGTCGTGTTTGCCTGCTTCGTGCAGACGTTTTGGGTGAACGGGTGGACAGGCTCCTGGGGCATTCTGCAGGCGGCACTCCTCAAGAGCAGCATGCGCGACGTGCCGGCGAGCACCCTATCATTTGTCGGGTCGTTAGGCCTCTCGCTGACCGTGGCCCTGGGCCTGGCGTGTGTCTGGCTTGCCGGTGTCATTGGGGCGCGATGGAGTAGCTTGGTCGGTGTCGTATTGTTCGGTGCCAGCGCCCTTGTCGGCAGCTTCACCGTCGCCAACATCGCCGGCTTGTTCGTCTCGGGCGCCCTGTACGGCCTAGGCGGGAGCCTCATGTATACAATGTCCAACAGTCTGCCTGTTCAGTGGTTCGACCACCGCCTTGGGACCGCCAACGGCGTCGTCAAGCTCGGCGGGGGTATCGGCGCCACCGTCATGGCCCTCCTCGTCCAGCTGCTCATCGACCGGGTCGGCATCTCGTGGACCTTCCGTGCCATGGCCCTGGCCTCCCTTGTCAGCGGTGTCCCCGCCGCTCTGCTAATCAAGGAGCGCGTGCCACCCTCGTCCTCATCGGCCATCAAGCTGTCGCTCCTCGGCGACCCGACCTACCTGCTCCTCTTCGTCGCTGGGTTCATCGGCATCTTTGCGCTTTATATCCCCTCCTTCTTCCTGCCCACCGTTGCCACCTCGATTGGACTTTCGCCCTCAACTGCCGCCGCTGTCATGGCCTGCTACAACGCGTGTATGGCCCTGGGCCGCCTTGCCTCGGGTATCGCCTGCGACCGGCTCGGATCCACCAACATGCTGCTCCTGACCATGGCCCTCAATGCCATCACCATGTTGGCCATCTGGTCCGTCGCCTCCACCCTGGCCGTGCTCGTCGCCTTTGCCGCCCTCAACGGCGTCGCCAACGGTGCCTTTTTCGTCACCATGCCCACCTCTATCGGAAAGCTGCTCGGCCCGCGCGCCGCCCCTGGCGGTATCGGCATCGCCGTCACGGGGTGGAGTGTCGGCGACCTGCTGGGGAACCCCATTGCCGGCTTCCTGATCGCCGCCGCCCACGCTGACCGTGCCAGTTCCATTGTGCCTTACCGGCCTGCCATTTTCTACGCTGGCGGCACCGCCGCCGCTTCGGCAGTCTTTGTGCTGGTAGCGCGCCTGAGGATGGATGCCAACCTTGCCAGGAAACTGTAATTATTGGATTTCCTACTGAGGTATAGACCTACTGCGCTCCGTTAGGGCTGCTAAGCGCAAATATCTCCCGGTGGCTTCACTGCCATAACTCAGTCTTTCTCCTCATACAGAAACCGCGACCTCCAAGAGGGTATCAACTCGGAATTGGCCTCGGGGGCGTCAGAAGCATGCGCATCCTGGCCAATCCCGTTTACCAAGGTACCAAGTCTGCAGATGATCTCGTCCTAGCATTAGGTCTAGTCAATGCAGACTGCACTCAGCACACATCGAGCCCTGTTTCGGCAGCGTAATATTCTAGGATGGGTGTTTAAATGGGAATGGGTGTTTAATGGCGAGGAGGGCGAGTCTGGGAAGTGATTCTCGACACACAAAGTCAGCTTGCATAATTATCGTTTCTAACCTAACTATGTACATTCAGTTCTGCTGTCAGCGTGTTAAGAAGCGACAGTAAACGGCAAGCCAAGCCGCCACAAGGTAGCGGGCTGCAGGCTTTCAGGTCCAACCGTGGTCGCAACCGTGGTCGCAACCGTGGTCGCAACCACGGAAGGCCAGGCCTCCCGCGAATCGTAATGGCAGCCACGAAACCCACAGCCCGCTCAACCATCAAATTGATGAGTGGAAAACAGGGGCCTGCAGCCGAGAACTGTGCCAAGAGCGGCGGGGACCTCTTCCGACTCGGCGTGCACGCACGACTTGAAGACAGCCAGGGTGAACGACACCGAGCCAGAGCACAGTACATATTGAGATTCATGGCGTGGCCAGCGATATGATGATGCCCAGGCATGATCGGCCGAAGCGATCACCTCTACCTCACCACTAGAAGACCGACACCCACCAATACGAACCGGCCAGGCAATCGAGGGCTGCAAACAGCGTGAGTAATACATAATGCCTACTACCGTACACATCCTCCCAGAGCAGCAGATATGCCGACATCAGATATACAAAACAAACGGTAACTACTGGTTGTTGCCGGGTAGGTAATCCTATGGTAGGGTACTTGGTTTTAAACAACCCCGTATCAAATCAACTATATCTGGTCAGCATTTCAACGTAACTATGTATGTATGTAGTTAATGCAAGTTTCCAATGATTAGTCGGAGTGCAAATCTCCGAGTGCCTCCTACCACCTAGTACTTTAGTACCTTTTTAACGAAAAGTTGATAGTTGACGCAAGCTCCATGCTTTGGCTCCTCCCACTCCACAACTGCCTGAGTCTTCTCCCACGTTATGTGAATTACTATTGCCTAATTGCTGCCAAGATATAGCTCATAGGAACCAGGGCAGGTCGTTCACAATCCAGTAGAGGAGAAAAACCAACATGTATGCAAGGGACTTGGTAGTGGGGCTAGACAGGTCGACGAACAATCGTGACTGGGCCATATGCCTACCGTACATACTTCCAGATTTGGTAGTCAATTGACGTCGATAGCCTGAGTCGTGTTCTGCCCGTGTTGTATCCAGATTCTCCCGGCTTGGGGGCGGTCGGAGCTTAGTAGTATCGACACGCATTGTAACCCGTGCTGACCACCTACAGGGGTTTAATAGTGGTGGTTGTTTCACCCTATGTGCTTTCTTTTTTGAGTTCGAGAGATACTATGGCACGGACAGTGATATGTTCGTGTAGCTTGCCCCGTGCCAGTGGCCCCAGTTGACCCCTCGCTTCTTCTTGCATCGGCAACCGGTTCGCTAGCCATGTAGGATTCTGTACTGCATATCTGTGTGCGTGAAGGATGCCGTCGTCTCAGCTCGCTCACCTTGTTGCCGCAGCAAGAAAACTGTCGCTGATCATCGGCAAGCCGCTGGTCTGGTCAGCCTGACCACGCATCTTTGAACAAGCAAAGATCAGTGAATGGAACCCTACCCACGAGGAGAGGGAACTGCCCTCGAATCAGCAAATCAGAGTTCAAGGTTCGCCCTCATGATCCGCCGTCGCGGCGCCTTTGGCTGTCGGTATTCGCCCTGCTTTTTGGTGATAATCAAGACGCAGAGAGAACCACGAGCTCGACACAGAGTGCTGTTTATTCACTCTACCGATCATTTGCATAACCTTTCTGCGTCCGATCTATCACCCTACCATGGATCGTTCCTTAACGGCTTGGCAGAAGAGCATTTCTGAAAACAGTAAACAAAACAAGCAGTTGATATTCCCTCTTTTTGGGGGCCACCCAAATTCCTACTCTGACTGCCAAGAAACCATAGGCGTCTCGAGGACCGAATCATATTCTATCAAAGATGTAGCTTTGATCCCCAGACTGCAGCGCAGATGCGGCCAAGGAATCCCTCGGGGGGCGTAAGCCTGATCGCTAAGGGTATTTCCCCTTCCATAGTAGGATTATCACCCCACGAGAACATCCGCCGTCTCGATAACATTCTGCAAGACGGCAGGGCTATACGTGCAGGTCATGATCGCGGAGAACTACCCGCGAGCGCTTCCGTGCGGGCCGTGCCAGGATATGAGGCTATATCCTCGTATATAAAGTCCGAAACAGCCAACCGGAGACGAATCCGTATACCAAGACGAAGACTTGTTTATTCCGGATACGGTGATTAGCACGACCTTAGGACATCGTTACTGGTAGCTTAGGTAGTCAGACAGTAATCTGCGGGTCACACTTTTGTGTCAAAAACAGCCAAACCTCCAAAGGCAGGTCAACATGTTTCTAGATACCAGGTACCTAATACTTAGATCATGAGTTTCGCTCCTCTAGATGGCGGGAAAACAAGTTATCAAATGGATTTAATATGAGAGACGGCAAACTAGGTCAATGTACCTTCATATAGGCAGCTAATTCTTGGTAGAGGATTCATCCATCCTTATTAACAGCCTGACCCTTTTCAGGTGATCGTGTGTCATTGTGTAACTGCCTACAAGCTCTACGCAATTACGTTACGCCTTTGTCGAGGCTTCCTGCCGTGATAAGCGGCAACCATTGATCAATATACCTGGGAACGTGCCAATACGAGGTACCTTAGGTATACATTGGGGAGAAACTCAGGGGTGAAGCGCTAGTTGTACAAAGACAACAACGATCCTCCGACTTCAATATAGACGCCAGACAAGAATCACGCCTTGGTTCATCACACTTACCTCACATCTGACTGCATTCCACCTTGTCTTCCGGCCACCCCCAACTTCACCCGCCCGCTCATGCGCCTATGCAGGATGATGTTCACACCATCCAATTCGCAGAACTGAATATCCATTCCTGATGGTTTTGTATCAATTTGTCATGTTGTAACTACATGGCCGAGTTCAGGACGAGAGCATTCGTGGTCTGCCTATGCGAAGTGGCTTCTTTCGAATATAAAAAGGCCATCATCCGCTCGTACTTTCCCTCAACTTCTTCTGACACAGATAACAGCAAACCCAGCTTCTTTCTAGCAAAGCCGGTTCTCACTCTGAGCTCGAAGAATAACTTCTTGCACTTGGCCTGTTCAAACAAACCCTGGACTACCAACTTCATCATGTCTATCCCCATTATTGACTTCTCTGCCTTCCGCAACGGAACCGAGGAGGAGCGTAGAGAACTCGCCTACCGTGTGACTGACGAATTCAAAACGCATGGTGCAGCCCGCTTGAAGAATCACGGGATTAGCGGAGAGAGTAAAGTCCCTCCCCTTCCTTCCTCCCCCCCTCGATGCGCCACGCCGCCACTTGAGCTGATCAGTCTTTCTCTATCTTAAAGCCATCAAAAAGGTCTATGAGTTGGTAAGTAATCAACATGTATGCCATAAAACAACTGGATAAATCTGACTGCTGATGGGCCATCTGGTCCCTGACGTACGGCACTAGAGTGACAAATTCTTCAAGCTCCCACAGGCCGAAAAGGAGGCCATTGCCAACGTCCGGGACCACAACCCGCAACGTGGTTACAGCTATGTTGGCTCCGAGGCGACATCCAAGGTCACCAAAAAGGACGAGGAGGGCGAGTTCCAAATCTGCGAGGATGACGATGTGGCACAGGACCTCGAGGATGTCAAGGTCAGCACTAGCAGACTCATAGCCTATACACTGAGCATTGGGTACTAATCACGAGGGAAAATAGGAACACTTCGACTTCACGCGCGACGGTGACCCGGACTTCCCAACGCCTTGGCCGTCCGAGGCCAGCCTCCCGGGCTTCCACGGTTGGATGGAGGGCGTGTTTCTGCCCAAGTGCCAGCAGGTGGCGCGGGACGTACTGACGGCCATTGAGATCGGTTTGGGCGTAGCCGAGGGCACTTTCACGTCATGCATGGAGTCTCGTGTGGACGAGCTGCGGATCCAGCACTACCCGCCCCTGTCGACTGAGACGCTCAAGACGGGCAAGATCAAGCGGTGCCACCCACACACCGACTTTGGCTTCATCACGCTGCTCTTCCAAGACGCCACTGGCGGGCTCGAGATTGAGGACCGCGCCAGCGCCAATGGCGCCTGGCTGCCCGTCATCCCTACGGGCGAACCCACCGAGGTTGGCGTCTACATCAGTGACACGCTGGTGCACAAGACCAATGGTTATCTCCGCGCGGCCGTTCACCAGGTCACCGCCCCCGTCTCGCTCAAGGACAAGGAGGAGGGCGTACTGCCAGAGCGCTACACCATCGCTCTCTTTGCCAAGGCTGACCGCCACGCCCACATCGGTCCCTTGCCCCAATTCGTCACCCCCGACACCCCGCGCCGGTACCCGGACCTCACCGCGCTGGAGCTGCATAACAAGCGCGTCGGCCAGCTGTATGACGCCCGGCCCAAGGTTGGCTCTGCTGCTGTTACCGCGTCGGCTTGAGTAAAGTGACGGTTATGGGCATATTCGTGTTATCCCCCAAGATAGGTGGTCATCATTCAACATGGTGAAGAGTTTATATGAGAAGCCACTGCCTGCTATTTAATGCACAATCGTCAACCTATGAGATGTACTTGTGTACCGGGCGAGTTCAATATAATTTTGTTCTAAAGCTGGTTTTACTCCGTAGTTTGGGTATCGCTCGACAAAGTGGCTTGGTAATAATTGTACAACCATACCATCCGTAGTGCAGTAATCATCGTTGAAAGAGCCATCTATTGGGTGCGGGAAAAGGTTCTGGGCCTTTTTGTTTGAGACTCGACCAGCAAGAGCTGCCATCCACGTTTCACAATTTAGCTAACGGCTTTGTTTTCAAACGAAGAGAAAGGTTCCATCAGGTGATACAACCACACTTCCTAGTACTATGAACAGGAACCCTAGTTATCCGTTCTATTGTTTGTAAATGTAACGGACTGGACCCGGGACAAGCCTCGGCAACCCTCGGCCTTCCCTAACCCTGAAAACCCAACCTCAAGACGAAGCTATTCCCAAGTTGCACACAGATCAACGTGCCCTTTCCTTTTAAGGGCCCACGATTTTCAGAATTCTCTCTCTTTCCCCCTTTCCTTCCCCAAGCTCGGCGTACTCGTAGAGTCGTCTTCAACTAGTTGCAATATACTCCCTAAGACCATTACATTTATACCAAACTTCCTCTCTTCATCAAGAACAGAGTACGACCAGATCAATTGGTTAACGGCGTTGTTGTCTATTACAACAGGCACGACTATCACGGGAATACGAGGTTCTAATTTTTCCTTTCCTTTCTTCAGCTTTCGATTCGCAGAATTGAGTGGTATTGACAGCGCCATCGAGCCTCGTATCTATGCTGCTCGTTCCTCACAGTGAATTATGGCCGAATGTCTAATCACAGCAGGAAGGCATGCAGTACTACTGCCTAGCTGAGCCCATCACCCTATACCGCCGAAAAGTATCCCTATGCTGTTTGACTCAACCTTCAATCGTCTTGGTAAGGTTTTATAGCAAGTCCTACAATGTTATGACTGCTTAGTAATACCAATCAAGAAGGTAAGATTAAAAGACAAACATACCTCGCAAACATACCCCAGGCAATAATGTAGGATCTGGCTTTTACTTCGTACAGCAACACCCCTTCTCCCCGAAGATGCAATCCTCCATGAATGTGAACTTCTTTCCTTTCTTGGCGCAGTAATCCTCGCACTTTCCGGCATTGAACCAGCTGCAGGAGCTTTTATGGTAGCAAGTGGCGTGGGTCTCTAGCTCCGAACCGTCGGCGATGGGGGTAGCCATGACGCTGGTAAGGGCGGTGAAGAACACGATGGCGGAGAGCTTCATGTTTGAGATCAGTGGCGGTCGATATAGGAATCGAATAAAATTTTGGCTTTGGGGATTTAAGGTGAGTGTTAGATTGGAGCATTAGGTTTGTGTCGTAAGGTGAAGGGGACTAGAGGCGCTTTTATAGACGGTGCTCCCCGTCTAGTACATCAAGATCTAGGCCACACTACATGTAGTTCATTCTTCCCCTCGGAGGAACTATCCATGAATATTACGAAAATTGAGCCACTAAATGAACTGAAAATGCCGCCTAAAGTTCGTGGACGTCGACAGGGCCCACCTCAAGTACGACGCGGGGCAGCGAGATCTCAGTTTTTGGCTCTGCTTATGCCCGATTTCAATTTAGTGTACACCAAGGTCTCCTTGGAAGATCGGACATCATGTCTCGCCGACACGGGTGTTATGGCGAGCCCAGGATATCTCTTCTCGTAACTGCTAAAAGCCAAGCCTCCCTTGGCACGAGGCGAGGCTGCAAAGTCGCGCTCTTCTCGGAGTTCTTGGGTTTCTAGTGAGGGCATGACCTCAGTCAGGGCCAGTGGCGCGGGAGCCGCGAATGTAGGCGACATTGGACCCGTAGCTCTAGTGGGCGCCAACATTGAGAATTCAATCGATTGAAGTCAAGCACAATAGCCTGTTTTTTTGCAGTATTTAACAACGTGCTCTCAGTTCTGTAGCTCTCATCGCCCCAGCCAACTGTTCCAACAATTAGGAGTCTCAGTTGCCTCAATCTATTGAGCTCAGCCAGCAGCTCTACGGAACAGCGCCCATCAACGCGAACCAACGCGACGATGTCTTCTACCACGGAATCAAGGGTGGGCATCATCCTCAACGGCCCGGAAGACTGGGTTGGTTGGAACTGGGAGTTTACTACCAAAATGCGAAGCCCCCATGTTCACAACTACTTTAACGGCCAAAGAGAGCTCCTCGAGGAGCCTCCTAATAAATCCAGTTCGATAAGAGCACTTCGACCTCTCCCCAATAAGCACATGAAGGCCGCAAAGCAAGGCCGACAACGACACGATCGAGGATGTTGGAACAGCAGGTTGAATAGATGGGAGAAACAGAATTGGGTTTGCGCAGACAATTGCTGCAAAAGATAGCCAAGTGCTCTGGCTTCAATTGATTATTGCTTGCTTGATTGAACATCTTAAGCCCCTTTCCACGGGGAACTCTGATGAGAGCTAGAACCCCTGGTTGTGTAGCCACATTACGGCTGCATTCGCGGCCCGCGTGCCCCTGGTTCTGACAGAGGAAGTAAGCACCATAGTGCCGGCGTCCGATGCAAAAATCAGGAAGGCTGTTAAGGAGGTTGAAGAACACTTCAGTTGGAATGAGCAGGGAATCCAGGAGCAGTGAGCTGTGGAGAGCTAGGAAACCGCGCTCCACAGCAATCAGGGGGCGCTTGGCAGAGCACATATTTCACAAGGATGGAAAGACTACCGATGCCTGGAACGAACAACCAATAACTTCATCGCTCAGAAACCTCCTAGAAATCAATTGACCACCGTTGGATGCCCTGGAGCACCGAAACCATTTTCTCGAGCCTCTATCATTTAAGTGTAACCGTGGGAGGCGCTGAAGTTTAAGGACTTAAACCATTTTAAGAACTACGTAGAGAGGGTCTATGGCGTTAGATTAACGGGCTGAGTGTATTTTAGTTGATATTATCTTAAGACTAGTGTACAATGTACTTGGCTTCTTCTTAGGACGCCTCAACGTATAGTGGAGGCTACAACGATGTCCGTCTGCCGACTGGTGAAGGAGGTTACTGGCCTGCTCTGCTGATTAATCAACCCTAAGGACGTACTGAGCCTACACTCCGACCTACGGCAAGCGGATGCTCACTACCAACCCAGGGGATCTCCAAGCTCACCCGTGATGAGTTTTTATAGTGACTTTTACGTAAACAGATACGGTGTATTCTTGTCGTAGATGATGGCTAGGGCGTGGCGGAATTAGCGGTGATCTGGTGGCCGAGGAACTAGTATGGGGTGTTCAATCACCTTAAAAGGAAGGTACGTGGTAAATCGGCCATTGGGCGGGGTCGGGCTACAACGTAAGAGGCAAATATAAAATGGCTATAACAACGAAGGGGCGCCTGATGTAGACTTGAGGCATTCCGTCGACCGGGCTAGGTACATTACTCTAAGAAGTGCGATCGTGAGTTTGAAAGTGCAGCAGCGGTTCGGCAGTACCGCGAGACATCGGGCCGACATACTTTTGACTTTCTCTCCGCCAGTAAGACCCACAACTCCTATACGCAGACAACGACTAATGTTAAGTCCGGAAATGTTATTAACGCTTAGAAGCCGGCCAGTTAGCTCTATGACTTAAGCAGCCCGCGATATAGTCGGGGATAAGTGTCAGGATCGAGAAAGCGGTAGGGCTCTGTCAGGGCCGGGAAGAGAGCAGGCTGGGAGGTGCGAGGTTCGGAACAGGCTGCTGAGAGGGGTCTGAGCCGCATCGGCCCGGAGACGTGGGGTCGGGACTCGGGAAGGTGGGGTACATGGCACTATTTGAGGTGCGGCATGACACTATTGGGAAGCAGCGAGTAAGCGACGGTCACCAGGGGCTCGCACTTACACCTCTCGCCTCGTGACCAAAAGTGGGAGAGGGGACAAGCTGGGTATCGCGGGGTCAAAAAGGGCAGTAAGGACAGGAGAAGGGAAGGGATTTGGCAGAGTTCAGTGCGCCCTGATTATACTGCTTGCTGGGACCCATCTCCCATTGCGCTTTGTGACTCTGTGTGCCTCTCGTACCCCTTCACTCTGACTTTCAACCCACTAGGACCATCCCGGTCCTGATAATAAGTCCTCTAAAGACCTAATAAGCTCACTAAAAGGGTATAATCATTTCGCTCTCGTACTGATTCCAAAGCACACTAATTGTTAGCACTTATACTCGCCTATTGTCGGAGAGACAGACATAGCGGTAAGGTTGGTAATATATAGGGGGGTGTTGTATTGGTTGGTTGGGTTGAATTGTAGAGGCTGCAGCAGATGTGGGTGTAACGGTCTCAGGGAGTATATTGCAACTAGCTGATGACGACTCTACGAGTACACTAAGCTGGAGGGAAAAGAGAGAAAAATGTGAAAATTCGGTCGCCCGGGGTGCCTTCCTAGTGTGGACACGCGCGTGGTCCAGGTGGGAATAGCTTCATCTGGCGAGGATAGGCTAGGGGTTAGGGTTGGCAGAGGGTCACCGAGGCCCGTATCGGGCTCAGCCCGTTACAGTGGGTTGTGGGTAGCAGAAAGGCAGGCGGTCTACAGACGGCCTTTCTACATAAGGAAAGGGGATAATAATCAGAAGAAACAAACTAAGATGCAGATCAAAGAATTGTATAGAGATGCCAAAAGGGAGTTGCGTCTGATAAGGAACACAGGCACAAGTAGTTAGGGTTAATCGCATTTACAGTGATACAAGGCGGGATAACAGCGGCCTAGAACTGCTTATAAAGCGGAGAGGTGGAGAAGAGACATAGGAGCCTTATAAAAACGTAGCGGAGCGTCTTCAGGGGGTGAGTAACTGGTAGATTCTCCCTGAGGTTTTGCCGGCGGACAGAATGTCTCCTCTCCACCTCCTACTCCTCCTTCCGGCTGTCGTCGCCAACTACCGCAGATAGGGATGCCCAAGCTCAGCTGCGAGGCAGCCAAGGTGCTGGCTTAGGTACAGGTGTACTAAGTACTATATTGGAAAGAGGAAATCTGGGTTTATTCCTGGTGCTCGATTTACAGAACAGACGTAGAGATATTACAGTGCCGCTGTACGGCATAAGGACTTGTTGAAACGGGCAGCGGCACTACGACCTGTAGCACGGAGGCCGATGGCATGGCGACAGCTGGTATAGACCTGTGGCATAACCAAATTAGAGCAAAATTACCTAGTACTCTTTAAACGTAAGATTCCAAATTCCCGTAGCACAGCGATGCGCCGCCCGCATTCCGGGTTCACGGGTCATTGTCCGCCAGCCCTAATTGTCACCGCAATCTGGGATCTGACTAAATGCTTAGATATAATCACAAGAATTACTTTATAAGCTCTCCTCTTGTTGTCTTTTAAAATCGGGTATTGATATACGACGCTATAGTTATCGAGACGAACGTAGCAAAATGGACCTAGCTTCTGATTTAGTATGTTCTCCCGTCTCTTCAATAACATTACTCCGACGAATCTATATCGGAGAGAACGCGCTGCCTTTGAGAAGTAACAGAAAACATTCGGATTCCTACGAAGGAACAGTAGCTACAACAAGAAGACGAAAGCAAAAGCTGAGACTACATACTCCACGCTAGAATCTAGAGCGGCGACTCTATACTAAGAACAGGACGCTCAAGATTATTCCTAACCTTGTCCGGTACAACGTAATTACCTTCTTTGCTAATTATTTTAAGAGGGCTGTAGATAGCTGGGTATCGACCCTTATAAAGAATACAATACCCGATAATATAGTAAGCTCGGATGCTTGTGTTATTAATGCCTTTAAGTTTCTAGATGAGGCTAGAACTGATAGCGATAACATACTATCCAGACTCGCTTATATTCGGTTAGTATACGTATTTGAGTCACTTAACAAGACCGTCGCCTCTGATCGGCGAAACGGATAGCTCTCCGCTTGAACGTCCGGCTACCGTAACGCTTCTGTCGCTATTGATATATATATATATATATATCGAAGCTCAGGAACAAGTTAATATCTCTAGGGATGAGGTGAACCAACGTAATCGACTCGCCCGGCGCTAGAGGACACTCGTAGGACCCTTGCTTATCTTTATTATTATATACTACGAAGAATCACCGTGAAACTTCCATCCCTGGACTGTCTATAAACCACCCGGACTACGGGAACCTTCCGCCAGTCAAACATGAGCCGGTTTAATAAGTCATCTAGTAGGTAACGTTATGGTACAGGCTATATCATTTACTATTCGAAGGAGGACAGTGTTATAGCAAAACGTTGCGGGTAATCATTTCAGCGATCTACAGAGTCTTGTTCTACAGCAACATTCTCAAGCCCGTTCTCAGAGCCTTTAGTGCCCCTTTGCGCGGTTTGTCTTGACCTAAAGAGTGGCATAGTTCCCTGTAAAGGAACTTCTCATCGCTACAAGGTACCTTGACAAGCTTGGCTATCTCCAGGACAATTTTCCTTAGAATGTTTCCCCTGCCTATTGGGGTTTTGGCCGCGATATGAAGGTTCTCTGTTATAAGCGTAGCGCTTGTATAATACGTCTGGCTGTGTCCCTGGATCTTGTGCTCTTGCCTAAGGCATCTCGATAGCGTCTTGATAGACCTTGCGGTAACGGGCCAGCGTCTGTAGCGAATCCTCTCGCATTTCGGGATTATAGAGCACTCCATCAGACCCGTACCCGTATATACCTAGATCCTAGTCTTAAGTCAACTAGCCGGGGTACCTAAGGTGGGCTAGTGACTTGGGCCAGGCGCCGACGCCGTCCTAATCGATAATACCAACGAGGTCTCCCTATAGGGAGACAAGGAAGTTCTGGATATCGAAATCCGGATGAGTGAGGACAAAGGACTGACGATCATATATGAAAAGTCGTCTATATAGTCAATGAAACACTATAGAAGTCGTCTTTGGCCAAGCAAGAATTCCGACAAGCCAGGTTTCTGCCTGTTAAGCGTACTAATATAAAACTCCTTGGCTGCCTTTAAGGGCCGCTAGAGAAGTAGGCAGGCATATAGTCGGGATTGTCTCGCTCTAGGCGCTTATTACACTCGACAATATCCAGCTTACGGCAGCTATCAACATATAGTCGACCATCGCTATCAAACACCAATCGGCCGCCCTTTTCGGACGAGAACTAGCTCAACTGAACCGTTGCTAACGCCACGCCCTTAAACACGTGGGTTCGGCGGCGGTGGCGATCCTCTTCCGACATGCCCGGGATCTTCGCAAACCAGAAGTCGTATAAAGAGATACCAGGGATGAACGAGAGCCAGATATACGGGCAACGGAGAGGGTTGTCGAGAGTTCGGTAGAATCCGAAGACGTCTGGGACGGGGATTGAGGTACGCTTCCAAATGAGCTACATTGTCCGGGCTTCTGATTCTAGTTCGTCGGCGTAAAGGGTGTTCCAATACTTGGGTGTCCCGTTAATAGGGATTTTAAGAAGCCACCTTAACCCTCGATCTCTGAATTCGATTAGGAATAGGATATTATAGGATATATAGAGTGGCGTTCCAACAACGGGTAGGTAAGCCAGACAGCCTTTACAGATTTTGGTGGCCATTTCGGGAATTGCATCCAATCGAACGACAGCGAGGATCGGGCGAAAGGGTGCCAGCTCATCCTCCTCGGTGTCAGCGGGCGGTAGGTGATTTGTAGGCATACTGAAACACTGGCTGTGCAAGGCAGGAAAGCGTAGGAGCGAGATGTTCTTGAGGATGAAACGCCGCGAGCGGAAATGCAGTAAAAAATCGGGAGGGTGAAAATGTAGACTGCTGGAACGACGGCGGAACTGATCGATTCTTACAACAGAAAGATAGCTTGCGGTCGAGCCAGACGTCTAGGAAGCGAGCAGATTTGACAGGAGCAAGCCCTTACGGTATATATAATCGGCGCTTTACAAGATTTTCCTGGATCTCGATGATGCGGCGACGATAGGGAAGGAGACAACCTCAATCCCCGTTCACGGCAAGGGAAATATAAGAAAGCTACGCGAAAGAGTGCACTTCTCCCCAGCGACTAGACTAGTCCCACCATCCCAACCAATCACACCTCGACCAGTTCTCAGGGGTCTCTTGAGACCCGGCCAGGCTCGCCTTGGAAGCATTACCGGTAGGCGTACACTTGCACGACCTTGGGGGTGATGCTTTGCTAGCGGTCAAGATGTCACCTGAAAAACGCGTAAATATAACATTGTTTCCCGGAGGATCAAGCGGAACAAACGTTGTTCTGGTTTTGACGGGTTCAGCACGATAGTTTTTGTAGCTGCTTTAGAAGCTTTCGCTACTGAAAAGCTTCTTTATGTCATGTTAGAAGAGATGGAATATAACCCTTTCACACATGTTAGCGTGCTCAAAGATACTCTTTGAAGGGAGAGACCCGCAATCAGGACGCATATATTGGTCGCGATGCAGCAGATGAGCGAACCTAGAGCGAAAATGCCAACAAAACTGACAAGACACACCGGCCGTCCGAATATGTCGCTTAATGAGGCGATGGAAGGCATTGACACAGCCTTCGTTAGGAGATAGGCAGTATCAACCCAGAAACCTTGCGTCGAACCGCCATTCAAATTGCTGACAATGGCACCTGTCAGCCGGTGTGGCGGAGCAATGTAACACACTGAGCCTCAATTCAGCCTTCCAGGCTTCTACACTTAGTCTTAAGGCTCAACCCCACTTTGAGTGTCTCAATTTGTCTTTTAATTCCCTCTCTTTCTCTATCAATCAAGCTGTTCAAATACCAGTCAATTAATTGGTTAGGCCGCCAACATCGCGATGGACCTAGGCACTGTAGTCACTGTGGTCGAGCTAATCCAGGCGGCCATCGCCATCTATGAGCGAATTGACGGCCTTCCCCAGCAAATGAAACAACTGGGAAAGCGCATGGAACGTCTAAACATGTTTCTTGTTCGGCTCCAGAAATTCCTCGAGAAGGGAGCGGGAAAGACCAAGGGCGAGAAACATGCACAGACACAGCTCCTGTCCGGGCAACTAGACGATCTCCGCAAGCTCCTAAAAGAGATCAAGGTCAACGCCGAAAAAGTCCACAACCTATTCTATCGCTACGAGAACGGCATCTTGTCGCAGTCCAAGGGTCTCACCTTTCGAATGCCATGGATGAAGCAGTTGTGGTTCTCTATCGTCGACAACAGCGCAGAAAAGGTCGAGGTCATCATGGAGGACATCGACCACCAGCGCAGCGTGCTGCGCGACTATCTGGTACTCATGTCGGTTGAAAAGGCATACGAGCCGAAACAGAGCAGGAAACCGGTGGCGGGCAAGACGGCACTGACTGCTGCGGCGACAGCAACGACGGCGGCGCGGCCGACCCCATCTCCCTCACCGGCCCCGCCACGGCGGGATTACAGGATCCTCTTTGTTGATCCCTACAATAACGGCCGCAGCGTGATGGCCGAGGTAGTCGTCAAGATGCTCGCCCAACTGACGCTCCGCGCCCGGGGCGACTGGCGCATCGCCGAGGTGCGCTCGGCAGGTTTCTTCGCCCGGCGCAACAACGAATGCGCCGACGTCATCGACGGCCTCGAGTTCAGCGAGCCGACTTTCCGGCTCCCGTGGCGGGCTGGCGGCGAGGCCCCCCGCCGCACGGCCGTGTCTGCCGTCTTTGACAACAAGTGGGCCGAGTATCCGTTTAAAAACACCATCCGCAGCGAGATTGTGTCTCGCACCTCGGAGGGCCTATCGAAGGATGTGTTTACCCGCTTCGACTTTGTCTTCGTCTTCACCGTTCGGGAGCACGACAACATGGTCAAGCTAAAGGATGCGCTGCGAAAGAAAGCTGGAACCGGCGGCGGCACTAATGCGCGTGGCAAGGGTCGGTTGCTGCAGCTCGGGACATTCCTAGCGCAAAAACGTGGCCAGATTCGAGAGATCCTACAGCCCTTGCCAACGAAAGATTCGGAAAAGGACAGAGAAAAATGGAATCGGTGTGTCTCAGAGATCAGAACGGCCGTGAAAGGGTTCCTCAAACAGGAGATGAAGTGGACGCCACCAGATGCCAGTGTCCTTGCTTCGGCATAGAAACAAACACTTCAAAATGGGGGGAGGGGGGACAGTCGGAGAAGTGGGTGGCCGGCTTGGCATTCGACTATTACTGTGAGGGTCTTCTGAGGTTGTTAATCTGGGCCGCTCCCCTGACCCGTACATTCAAAGGGTACAGGGACAATACTGGTCTCATACATATGCCAATTTCTCTGCCAATCAATTTACCATCCAACTGCGACAGATAACATCTGAGCCCTAACGGACCTACCTCGATGGAGTCAACGCAGGTTGACCACTGGGGAGATAGGGAAACCTGGTCTGGGCCGACCGAAGATCCCTTTCGCAATCCATCGAGTTCCCTTGACAGATAACGCAGTGCCACCGGAGCCCCTCGCCACCGGGCAGCAAGTATGTGCAGCAGATGGGCACGTAAGCACCACAGTCAGGCCAGCCACATACCCTCTGGTTGCTCGGAGGATCTCTCACCCATTGGGTGATGATCCAGAGATCACGCGATGGTTTTGGGCTCAGACAGGACATAAACCGGTACAGCTTCATGTTCTTGCCACAGCATGTAAATCCGGCTAGGCGGAGGACGCGCCGTCGCAGCTGGCCGTAGCCTTGAATCAGCGCCCTTTTTTGAGATTGAGTCATGCGCAGATTTTGGCGGAAGCAATGTTCGATGCCTTCCATCGTAGTACGGGCCTGCCATATCCTCTCATGGTTGGCGTCGATGCCTAATTTTATACTAAGGACTTTCACCTGAAGACAGCCTCGGCAGATCAAGTCGCCACAAGGGAGGTCATGGAGCTGATTGAGCGTGGTACGGGCACGGCAGTTGGAACAAGCCAAGTTCCATACTGCAGATGCTTGCTTGCCCTGACGCTCCAGGTACCTTTCCAAAATGCTGCCGCTGGTGTCGTGGCGGTGGTCGCCGCATTGTCGCTCGCCATGCAGATGGAAGGGAGGAATGGCCTCGGCGACGTGCTTTGGAGGTGGGAGCGGCCCGTCATCAGCGTCGCCCTCAAAATACATGTCGCTGAATGAAAATTCTGCTCTGGTCATACTCGCCCAACTCTGAGGTTCCGCTGTGAAGAAGCCTAGAGATCGCCGAAAATACTTGCCTTAACGTTACCTAGTGACTAGTCAACTTATATAATTATACTTTTCAGAAATTGAGCAATGGGCGAAGGGACAACAGACTCTTCATTTATAATCCAGAATCTGAATAAGCCCATTGTCACTGACAAAGGGATTGCGCTGTGGCGTGCCACAAGTTTCCATTCTTTGTTTGACCGCTGACTCCAAGTCATGCAACGAAAGCACTTGAGTTAAAAGCAATGTACGAGTGGGCTTGTAGAGACCCTAAAATGATGGGAACAATGAAAATGCTAAGCAACTTTGTAGCAATGTAGCGGCAATTCGGATAAATGGAAGCATGCCCTCAGGATTCCCTATTCTCACCCATTAAGACTCCTGAAGATGGCTAACTTAGTTACTTTTGTATGAAGCCTACTCGACCAGAGCGATTCAAGTCTGCGCGCCAGGACCAACGAATTTTTTTCGGCTAAGTACCGAATAGATAAAGTCAGGTAGGTAACTACGTGTCTCTCAGGGTATATTCTGAGGCACAAAATCTTCAGCTGAAGGGAAGAGGGCATATTCCTCCGTGTACTCTGGTCATTCAAGCTGCAGGCCTTAAGCAACTCTTACTTGATGGCATGGTCACACTCTCGGAGGCCTACGCCTGGCAGCTGTAGGCTCCTGTTGATTGGTGTAAAATCCACAGTGCAACACACTCACTTGGCAAACTCGGCAACGTGCGTCATTGCAGCATGACGTCACCACGGTGCTTCACAAAGCAGAAAACAGAAGAGCGGGCGCCTTTGGATTTCCTCGAGCGTCCAATTTCTCTGCTACGCCCTCGACAGTACTCACTCAAAGAACTCGTCATCTCAAGCCATCAAGACAAGTACCCACACTGAATTTCGACCACCATGATTTTCAATACTCTACTTTCGAGTATCCTCTTGCAGCTCTGCCTGGCCCCTCTTGGCCTCGCGGCCCCCATTTCGACCCAGACGCTGGACAATAGCTGGCAGTATGGAACCGGCGGCGGACTCCTCGGGCTCATTGTTCTCATTCTCGACATTATCGTCTTAAGTGCGTTTGGCAACCCACCCCTGGCTCACAATTCCTCGGATTCACTGAGACTAGATGCTAATATCACTCTCCTACCAGTCGAAGTTCTCAAGTCCAGCCGCACGCCCCTGCAGAAGCTGGTTTGGTGCCTGGTCGTCTTCCTCTTCCCCGTCATTGGCGTGATCATTTACTATCTCTTTTCGAATCGCTCAGCCTATCAACGCGGCTCCGGCTACGAGTCGCTGGCGTAGGCGATTGGGAAGCGACGTACTGGACATCACCAAGAACTAGAATCAGAAACTAGCGCATGTTCCCTGTCAGATACACATGTAACTAGTTCAGTAAAGCTCCCAGGAATACCGAAACCATTTGATTGACCGAAACATCACCTCGTTAGTGGTTTGAACAAGTGCTCTTGTTGATATGTGATCTGACTCTTTTTGTAGGCCTAAATGATATCCTACGGACCATTGCTTGGAAGATGAAGAACGTGGATACAAAGGAACTGCAGTACCTCGGCTCAACGGCACGTATTTGCAATCCACATTGTCTCACCCGCAGGGAGTTTATCAGAGCATGAATGAGAGAAAAGAAGTGCCCCTGGAAATGCTGGTTATGAATGGCTCCTGGACCCCGAGGATGCGGGTGCGGGGTGCATCAATGATCGGCATGAATTCTACCGCAGACGGCTTGATAAAGGTTGAAAGGGATAAATTGCAAGCCCCTGTCTCCGGTCCGACGCGACCGGCCGTTGATTGACGTTTCCATCAAGTGCCCGGCCCGCCGAACTTCCAGATTAAGCAGCGCGGAGCGTGCTAGAGGACCGGGAGTGGTGGGGATGTCGATCTTGTCACGATCCGGGGCCGAACAAGCTTTGCCGCATCGGAAACGGAGCGAGACTCGATAGTTTTGAGGATAGGGGTATAAATATCCCGTGAACTCCCCCTAATTCATATTCAGGTTTTACTTGCTCTCACCACCCTCAGTCTCCCTAGGCACTCGCACTATCACACGGCAGATCCGTCCGCCCATCATGTTCCGCAAGACCACCCTTCTGGGCCTTGCCGTCCTCCCCTTCTCGTTCGCGCAGATTACGGAGGACTTCGAAAACGGGTGGGACGAGGCGGCATGGCCAATCTACGCCAATGATTGCAACCAGGGTGGTAGTGTGGCACTCGACACCACCACTGCCCACAGCGGTTCCAACTCAGTCAGGGTCGACGGCGCGGGTGGTTACTGTGGGCACATCTTCTTCGGCACGACTTCCGTCCCTAGCGGTGAACTTTACGTCAGGACATGGCTGTATGTTGCTCTCCTCCTTGGCAATCTCTTAACCTTTTTATCCTCCCCGTCGTGCAAGCCAATAAGTGGTAGTTTCTGACATCTCGCCTATAGAAAGGCGCAAAACGCCCTCACCGATGCCCACGTCAGTTTCATCACCATGCCAGACTCGGCTCAGGGTGCGAACAAGCACCTGCGCATCGGCGGCCAGAGCAAAATCCTGATGTACAACCGCGAGTCGGACGACGCTACACTCCCAGACTTGTCTCCCGACGGCATCGCCGCGTCGGCCGCTCTCCCTACGGGCGACTGGCAGTGCTTCGAATACCACGTCGGCGCTGACGGCTCCATCGAAACCTGGCTCAACGGCGAGGCCATTGCGGGCCTGACCAGCATCCCCGGCGAGACCAACCCCAACGCCGGCCAGTGGCAGAGGAGCAGCGTCATCCCCAAGCCGACCGGCGTCTACTTTGGTTGGGAGTCGTACGGCGGCGACACGAACACTTTCTGGTACGATGACATTGCCATCAGCGATACCCGCGTTGGCTGCGACTAGAATGTCTGTGACTAAATCAGGGGGTTCCCCGAGCGTCTTATTGTACATAAATGCATGGATACTCGCGTATCTAAAGGCCTAAAATGCAAAACATTAACCTATATATCCACGTTTTGGTACAAGTGTATGGTATTGTAACCTGAAGAGTTGGTACAATCGGTGATCGGCAACACATTGCAAATGGCATGACGCATCTTAGGTTGTCGTAGCATGCTCCTGCACCGCGGCGCCATTGACACATAAAAGAGACCCAAATCTTGAAAATTTCTCATGCCATGTAACAAAGGGGTTACCAAAATCTTGGCATTAAAATAGAAAAGAAAGCATTCCATTTTATCCCATCTTGTAAACTTGGTGCGTTGTTCCCTCGCTTGTTAAACTAGGTCAATATACTCGGCTTTCTCCATTTAAATCCTCGCGGGCCAAAGCAAAGGGTGGCTCTTCCCACACGTTTTGATAGCGCCTGGTGCTGTAAGCGATCGCTGCTCGACCTCGTTTTGAAACTCATTACTCAGGGCTCCCCGAGGCACCTAGAAGAAGTCTACTGGATTTCTGCTGAGCATCAAGCCGCAAACCAATGTGTGCGGGTCAGCGCACCCTTGTGCTAGCTCTGGCAAGAATATTGGAGTGAGGTCTTCCAGGAGAATAGGTTGATTTTGCTATAAAAAAGGGCCCGTGTCTGCGTGTTTTTGTGCTGTGAACAAATAGATTGCATTATTCGAGATCAAGGTTTAAAAGGAGTTTTTGGTGACTTCCAGAGCGCTGATAAACTGGATCATATCGAGCAGTTGACGAGAAGATCAGGAACAGGAATGACAGACAAAAATGAAAAGGCGGCTGATGTCGAACGTCGAGCAGAATTGGCCAGTTGAGGCCGACCCACAAGATTTGCATTTCCAGCATCGATGATCAATCTAGCTGGCGTAATGATCGGGCATCGAGTTGATCAGTTGAGGGCAGTTCAGTTGCAGAGCCTGAAATGGCCCCTTTTGGCTTGTTGCTTGTGCTTGTCTGGACGATGGCAGGGTTAGGGGTGACCAAGGCAGGCTGGCAGGGTTCCGATTGGGGAATGGCATTCGACCAAGTTGCCACTTGCTCTTTTCGAAAGCGCGACCTGAACTCGAGATCCAGGAACACAACCCCTCCTCCGCCCCGACGAGTGCGCAACATGCGCTGGCGCGTGCCACTTCTCTTCGCTATTATATCATAGGGAGAAAAACTGCAATATGTCCAAGATAACACCCCTCAGGTTTCAAGCGCAGGTGCAGCTACTTTTGCTCATCGCCGCTTCCTTGGTTGCGAGGGTGCTGGCGGCGACCAACGGCCACGAGCTCTCGTTGCCCTCGTACCACTATGGCGCCCCAATCCGCGTCGAGTGTATGAACCGGAGCTCGTAAGTATTCAGAGGCAAACTAAAATCTTAGCACGCCAAACTGGCGCTAACCTTCGACTGCACGCAGGGAAACGGGAGAACATATCCAAAACGCACAAAACGAGATCGAATGGATTCCCTTTCCAGTCTGCAATGAGACCAACGAGCCGCTTGAGTTTCACTACGGCATTGAGGGCGAGAAGAATTGCACCATCGCCATGGTCAGCGACCCTTTCTTCCACCTGCTCGAATTCTATATCCACAATGACGCGCCCCTCGCCTGCCGCCTGCCCGCGCGCCCGCCGCCGCATGTCGAGGTCATCGGCGAGAAGCCGCCGGAGCAGGAGTACATTCCGCTAGTCTTTGCGCTAGCGGGCACCCTGCAGCTGAGCCATATGCACATCAGCACGCACCTCAACGTGTTGCTGCACAGCACACCCAAGCAGCATATCCACCCGCACGACAGCGGCGTACTAGACAGCGGCACCGCTTATAGCACGAGCCCGCTTACCCATCTTGAGGGCAGCGCCACGCGCCGCTTCGTCATCGGGGACCCGCTTCCCCTTAGCTTCAGCGTCCGTTGGTTCCCGACCCCAGCCTTGCCCAAGGTGGCCGGCAAGGTCGAGTGGTCCGGCATGGGCGGCCACATATACGCCAGCACCATATTTTACAGCCTATTGTCATTCTGCGCCGGTGCCGTCGTCTCTGCCGCCTACTTTTTCGGCTCCGTGTTGCCGCGGCGGCTGAAGGGAAGGCGCCTGGGTGGTGCGACACCGCTTGGATACGGGTTGAACGGCGTGGGTAACGGCTGGGGCTACCAGAAACGGGCGGTCGATTAGGGGACCAGGAGCAGAAAGCACCATGTTCAATTCTGGACGTATGGAGTGTAGCACCAAGAAAGATACCATGGCGTTTGGAGTTAGGACTCGACGACGATTTGGGTTATTGCAAAGTTTTGGAATGCCAATTCTGCCTCTACGTCTACCGGTACAGACCCAGCCGGCCTCGAGTGACTCCCCTGCTGTTTTCTTCTGCGCGTCGTGAGAATGATCACTGCAACTTCTTTGAACTCAAGGCAGCCTCAGCCGCCTTGATGCGGCCAAGAATTCGACTCGCCATATCGATAGCCCCAAGGACCGCTTGTCCAAGTCAGTCAGGGATCATACCATACAGAGATCAGTGGAAAGTGACTTACGCAGGACGAACCACGGACCGTAGAGCTGGAACTGCATCTCGCGCTTGATGGCTGGCGGGTAGAGTGTCTCGTCGAGGAACGAGGTGTCGTAGATGCAGACGAGGGTAGTGAAGGCGACCTCGAGTGCGTAGGTAAACAGAAGCAGCTCGTCGCAGCCCGAGGTGCCCCGTCGCTGCACGACCAAACGGTAAAGTCCGTACAAGACCGTGGGCAGCAGGAAGAAGGCCTCAAGGTGCATGAAAAGACCCATCCAGCTGTCATGACCCGACGCCGTCTCGGCAGACCACTGCACGATCGGGTCATTGTACTTTTGGATGTACCACTCCTTCAGCTGGTAAGCCGCGTGGAGGGGCGAGCCGGCGGGCTGATAGAGGGATGCCGGCCAGATGTAGTCGAGCAGGTCCATGACTGCACACACAGGCCTGTGAGACATGGTCATGCTTTGACATGAGCGGCGGACTTACAGAGGATGATGGGGAGCTGCATAAAAAACCACCCGATCCACACCTTGTTCCTCCACGTGTCGATGTAAGTCGCCATTTTGACAGGCAGCTAGCTATTTGTGCAGTTGAATTGGAGTTGAATCGTTTGATGTTGCAAGTTCAAATGTCGCGTCTGAGTCGCGCTTTTCCTTCTTTCGAGGTTCGCACCAACCAGCAGGGGTCTCACCCACAAGCTCCTGCAAAGGGTCCGGCTGGTCCCGGCTAGCAGCTCCACAGCACCAGGAACAGTAAATTCCATATCCACCACAAAATTTGCATTCAACATCACGGCAAGGTGGCCGAGCGGTCCAAGGCGCCACGTTAAGGTATTCAAAATCCTTAATCCCGATATCCGTGGTCTCGAAAGGGGCGTGAGTTCGAATCTCACCCTTGTCAATTAAGTTTTGCCGCGTTATCATCTGCAATGGTCTGTTAGCAGCAAGAACCTGTTTTCCAAAAAAAAAAAAAAAAAAAAAAAAAAAATTTTTTTT